>QLPI01019510.1:0-11000 GCA_003314275.1 Chroogomphus rutilus | reverse complement strand
GTGTGTTGGAATGAGAGGCTGATGGATAGAGGCAGAATGTCCAGGCTTTAAGAGAGTCATGGGTGGGTAAAGGGAAAATATGTTGGTGAAACCAAGATAGTATCTCTGCTACGATTTCGCTTGATGGTCAATGATGCGTAGAGAGGGCAGCGCGATAGAAGTGATTCCAGAAACTTGATTTCAAGTCCTTGAAATAGCCTTATAACGAACAGCGAGTCTTCTCCGTGGTGTCAAAGCTCCGATCTCAATCTAACAAACTTAAACCATCTTCGGGAACAGGCTGTTGTACGAATCCAGGATACGATTCCCTGAATGTGTACGGACGCCGTCCCCTAACGGTCAACAAAAATGAAACATTAGACGGAGCGAGAAGCTTGAACCGTCTGCTACTAACAAACCAGTGGCACTTAATCCGTAGCGATAGCCGCATACCTCAGTTCACCGGTCAATTCAACTCACCCCATCCTCGTGGTTTGTGATAGATGTCTGAAGGAGTCATCCAAACAACAGTTTCATCAATCAATTGGAACATCACCACGTTGGTTTTAAATAACTTCTCCATGTTATGGTTAATCTTGGTCCGACTGACTATACATTTGTTCTATGCATATAGTGTATATATCTCATTTTGTTGACCGGAGCTGAGAGATGCATTCACCTCGAGCATCTTGCGCAGCGCGATATTGCAATTTTCGTTCAGGATGGGGGAAAGGGTTGATACATGTTGAGCGATTTCTATTTTGGTTTTGTCCAATAGGGTGTCCTCGAAAGCCATTTGATCTTGTTTTCTTGCATGAGGTCAGAGATTGCAAATTAGTAACGATGCGTAATTTCCTGTTCTTGCGGGATTTACGCGAGGTTAGAAACGCGCAGAGCGCGATGAATGCTTTCTTGGATGTCGACATGGCAAGGTGCGAGTGCATGCAGCTGGCGGGAGGGTCAAAGTGAGCGCGGCCGGGTACAGCGGAGGGGTCTGAGGTTGCTGGAGATGACACGCCTGGTGGTCAATGCCCGAACGGTCCAGAAGACGATGTAGCCGAGGATCGCGCACTATCATGACCTCTGTCAATGGGGAAAGCGGCGTTTGAAAGGGGTTTGAGGTCATGCCCCGGCGCTGCAAGACTGTAGCGCTTTTCGACGCGCTTTTTGACGCGCGCCGCGTGGAGACTCCTCCACTCACCCAGCAGGTTCTCGCCCAGGGCCAACACCGCACTATATGTGTCTGATTAGCGCTCGTGTACTCGTGTAGACCAATCTGACGATATGTTCTCGGTTGAGCTCACTTCGAGAAAATCTTGCCATCGAAAACCAACAGATTCACGCAATTGTCATTTGACTTACTCTGTCAGACATCTACCCGGAACAACTGGGATGAGCTTATTCAAATTGACCAGTGAACACTGGTTCGTTAGTAATAGGTGGTTCAAATTTCTCACACCGTCTGATGTGCTATTTTTTGTTGAGCGTCAGGGGTCACAGTGACATGGAAGCGTGCGTTTGACAATTGACAAAGTGAGTTGTCCGTGTGTAACCTGCGTGGTGGTTAACGGTGAGTCTCATAATCGATTCCCGTGGCCTTGGGACATGGCAGAACTACCATATAAATGCGCAGCGGCGGCGACGATACGCGGTTGTCAATCCTTGTCGGTTAACGGTGAGTTACACTCGATTGTTTGTCGGCATGGTGGTGCGCAATGGTGGTCGACCGATGTGTATCAGGTGGGTGTGTACCTATTCGGTCAAGACAGAAAGAATATGTGTTTCAATGTGCGCAGAGCATATAACTGCGCAACGTGAAGCGGTCGACTTGTGAGTGCGGGGAATCGTAGCGGCCGTCGCAAGCGGTGAACTGAGTGTGCAACACTCGTGGGTGCAGGGAACCGTCGAGTCGGTCGACTTGTGAGTGCGATGAGTGTGGGGAATTGTATGTACTACAGACGCGCGTTTGCTGGAGCAATTTGGTAACGGTGTGGTCGATCTCGCCATTTTTCTGGTGCCAGGTACTTGAAGCGCGGCGTCAATGCGGAACGACGCATGAAACAATACATTGCACCTTTCATACTGACCCGAATTTCAGGGTTATGTCGCTAATGAGGTGGAGACGGAATAGCACTTTGAAACTCCCTGACTTTTTAATATAGATGGACTGTAAAAACAAATTGGTCTCACTTTGCTTTGTCTATCAGTCTGAAATGACGGAAATTCAAATTTATTGTTGTGGTCTGTCTAAATTGACATAAAAGTCTCTATAAATCTGTACTCTACACTCCAGGCTCATAATGTTGTCATATACAATTCCTGCTTTAACATCCAACAGTCAACATTCAACAGCTACCCCACATAGGATATAGGGCAAGTTTCTCAACAAACCTTCTTTCTAATCCATATCTCCCACACTGTCCATATATACTACTCTACCTCTCACATAGGTCTCAAGAGAATGAGACACTTGTAAACCTGTCATGACTAACCTACCCAACCAGAGGTAGATAAAAAGAAACATATTACATGAGAATCGCTCGCTATCCTCAACACTGCCCCCACCTCAGCTTGTTGGTCGTCATTATCATATGATTACGAGCATGTCTATACCAACACTTATGTTGTCTTTGTCCTGATATACAGGTCATCTTTTATATATAACCTTGTCTTGCTTATACCTAGCTCTGGCATGGTGAGAAAGTGTTCTTCAATGGCAGGAAAAAGAGCACCACTCCCACCAATTTTCTCATAACATATAATGGTCAATATGCACCCGGGTGACGCTTGAACTTCAAATTTGAAAATTTGTACTTGCATGCCCCCACCGTTGTCCTCGCCATGCCATTTCTCAACCAGACATCGACACCATACGTTGGTGCTAACTTCTCTCGGGATCGGTTTGAATATCATGATACCGATCTTTAAGAATGTCATGGTCGAAAATTGTCAGAGCTCTTCCGTGGATATTGGTGCCAATGGATCGTGATCGGCTCTACTTCTTAGCTTTGTGGGATATACGAGGAGGCGACAAAATGGGTGATCGTGAGTCGGGGAAAGGTGTTGAGTGGGCTCATCCTAGGGCGTGAGAGTGACGCTTCAACCTTGATTGAATGTAATTTCATTCAATTTCTTTCTTTATGCTGTCCTCAATATCCCAAGCGATTGCCAATAATATTCCCGGGGAGTGATATCAGGCAGGTGACGACACAAATGCTACTCACTGTTATTTTGACTATGAGACTTGAAGAATGGAAGGCCCCGACCGGAATAAAGCCTCTGCGCCTGTTATTAAGATTTCAGCTCAGACGAATCTTGAGATTCTGAGAACAATAGCTTGAATGAAAGATAGAGATCCGTTCTTGTGCTAGGAGTATACGTGGGATGCAAGCCCATGCATTTCACATCCTGGGGAAAAATCATTAGCGCAGAATATGTGGTTTATATTTGAGATTGACGTCTTTGGGGTTTCACATTAAGATATCTTGATGTTTTCATTTAATAGCCTCGATGGCACCTTTATCCTCGAGACCTCAATTTCTGAGTGATTTATCCTCGATATGAGCGTGCGTGTGGGGCTGTGGGGATGTGGGAAAAGGGAAATCTCGGAGAAGGTTGATGGAGAGTGGAGATAGCAATAGCAACAATGACGTAACTATCGTGAAACGGGGTGTCAGAAGTCGGCGAGCATTGGCCATAGCAACCAAGCTTAAAGAGGAGTGAAATTGATGTTTGAAGTGCAGAACGGGACTGTAGACTTATACAAGTCGTGCTAAAAAAAGCGAAAACGATCGAAAACTATCAAGGGTGACATGGTGACGGCGTTACTGCTTCTGGTGAAAAAGCTCACATTTACAACAATGTGCAACGGTTTGCCTGATTTACAACCCTCTGGCTCTCCCCGTTACTCCAGCTGAGGATGGATTGAGTCCATAAGAAACAGGTAGCATATGTTCGCTTATTTCTGTAATAATTAAACTCTCGGACCAATTGATCGCGTTAACAAAGTGCCTACATAAGATAAAATTCCCTGACATTTTGCATATAAATTACAGTAATCACAGTATAATCACAAACAACCATCTACACCAAATGATCAGTGGGGACAATCGTAAGTATATATATTCTAGGACGATATCCTGAGCTCCCAGTGAATACTATCATACTAATCCTGGTTACCAAATATGTGAACGTCGATGCCCTTTTCAATCCTATATTGTTTAGACAGCATCTGAAAAAAAAAACATTAAATCATCACAAAGACCTGGACCAACCCACCACAGCTGAAATAATAAATAAACCTTACCTGAATTTTGAGATCTCGCTGGAGCCATGTTCTCTATCTCTCCCAAACTCCTCCCGGCCCATGGATACTCATCGAGGTCAATCCGATCTGTATTGGACGCAGGGAGATCCTCGAGCTCAATTTCATTCGACGAGGGGAGTCCAGTGTCGATTGACTCGGTGATGTTCCGGTCACCGAATTCGTCCATAATGGCATTATGCATCCGTCGTGTAGCTGCATGGAAGCTGCCAATGGGATGAGGGGAAGAGTGGGTGGTGCTATTAGGATGGGAATGCTTCTCTTGGAGGTCCAAATGAATTCGACAGAGGATAATGATTGACAGGCTATATGAGGTATCAGTCAAGTCACCCAAATAGTCTTATTGCAGGGCTCTTACCTGTCCTGCACAGGAACAAGAATGTTGGAACTAGTAGGCTATCGACATTTATTGATTAGTTATTTGCACCAAGTTATATCCAATGAATCATTACTCTTAAGACCTGTCATAATCACTACTCAGCCAACTTTATGCAGGATTTATTGAGAAATACCTTGGATGTGATGGCTGCTGTTAAGGTTACTGTGAGCACGAACCTGAGTGTGGATCAGATGTGGGTTTGTAATGACAATTAAATATTAGATACCCATATCGTAGCACACCTTTATAATAATTAGCCACAATGTATTATACCACTGAGAAACATACTTTGCTCAATGAACACCTGAGTTAGTGACTTGGTGTGCGATTTTCTCAACTCTCTTAACTCCCTCAAGTGTCCCAGGGAATTGTAAAGGGTCACTGCAACGACAACTGTGTCGAAAAGGATAAGCAACACATCCTGAATAGTGGCGACTAGAGAATCCATAAGCATGCAACAGAATTGAAACAAAGGAAGCTTCACTTCTGACAATCATGTGAATAGACAAGTGATTTGAAGGAATACAACCAACATAACTCACAAGTTAATCTTGTTCAGGTCCATCTCAGTTAGTGCACAGTTGTTTGTTTTTACAATAAACTATGGAGTGCAGAACAAATTTTATTAGTCATCACAAAGTGAGAGGATGGCATACCAAGGAACACCCGACCGTGCCAAGAAACAAAAGACTAAGCACTAAAGCAGTCAGTCTCTTAAGCTTGGAAACGGCATATCCCCGTGCCATTAAAAGCCCTGGTAGATTAGATAAATAAATCTGTGAATGGAAAATTAGAGCCATTGTCACCTTGGATTCCAAGAATGGGTAGAATAGCAATACTATCAATAAAGTAACCAAAATCATTACATGCACTGTGTTGACATTAGATTCTGTGTTAAACATCATGAGAGTCTTACTAGACCCATATGAATGTGAACTCTCTCCGATCCATGAAATAGAACTACTCACCTTGATGGATAGATTTGGCACGAAATTGTTAATTATTAAGAGGATGAAGTAGATGACCCCTGGATAGCGAGCCAAAATATACAGGGCTGATCCTAATCTAAGCTTCTTCCTCCAGATATGTTGTTTCTCATAACGGAACGTGAGGAGTGTGTCATGACCCAAGAGTGCTATTTCAAATAGTGAGATCACAACGAGGTCCACATAAAATTACTACTGAGCTTACTCATTGCAGCAATCAAAGAATAGTTCTCAGTCAAACTGTCCGGATCATAAATTTCCTCAAAACCAAACAGTGTAGGGAACTCACGAATCTATCTCCTCCTGGATTAAGACTCCATTACTCCCTTGAGTGGACATCTGGTAACTGAATGTTGAAAAGGACTGGATCGTGTGTTGTAATGAGACGCTGATGGATACAGCCAAGATGTGAAAGCTTTATGAGAATCATGGCTGGGTAAAGGGAAAATATGTTGTTGAAACCAATATAGTATCTCTGCTATGATTTCGCTTGATGGTCAATGATGCGTAGAGACGGCAGCGGATAGAAGTGATTCATGAAACTTGATATCAAGTACTTGAAATAGCCTTCCAACGAACAGCGATTCTTCTGCCTAGTGGCAGATCTCCGATCTCAATCTAACAAACTTAAACCATGTTCGGGAACAGGCTGTTGTACGAATTCAGGATATGATTTCCTCAATGTTTACGGACGCCTTCCCCTAACGATCAACAAAAATGAAACATTAGACGGCGCGAGAAGCTTGAACCGTGTGCTACTAACAAACCAGTGGCACTCAATCCGTAGCCATAGCCGAATGCCTGAGTTCACCATTCAATTCAACTCACCTCATCCTCGTGGTTCGTGATAGATGTCTGAAGGAGTCATCCAAACAACAGTTTCATTAATCAATTGGAACATCACCACGTTGGTTTTAAGTAACTTCTCCATGTGATGGTTAATCTTGGTCCGACTGACTTATACATTTGTTCTATGCATATAGTGTGTATATCTCATTCTCTTGACCAGAGCTGAGAGATGCATTCAAATCAAGCATCTTGCGCAGCGCGATATCGCATTTTTTGTTCAGGATTGGGGGAAAGGGTTGATACGTGTTGAGCGATTTCTATTTTGGTTTTGTCCAATAGGGTGCCCTCGAAAGCCATTTGATGTTCTTTTCTTGCATGAGGTCAGAGATTGCAACTTAGTAACGATGCGTAATTTCCTGTTCTTGCTGAATTGACGCTGGGTTCGAAACGTGCCGAGCGCGATGAATTCTTTCTTGGGTGTCGACGTGGCAAGGTGCGAGTGCATGCAGCGGGCGGTCGGGTCAAAGTGAGCTAGGGCGGGTACAGCGGAGGGTCTGAGGTTGATGGAGATGACACGCCTGGTGGTCAAGGCCCGAACGGTCCAGAAGGCAATGTAGCCGAGGCTCGCGCACTATCATGACCTCTGTCAATGGGGAAAGCGGCGTTTGAACGGGGTTCGAGGTCGTGTCCCGGTCTTGAAAGACTGTAGCGCTTTTCGACGCGCTTTTCGACTCGCGCTGCGTGGAGACTCCTCCACTCACCCAGCAGGCTCTCTCCCAGGCCCAACATCGCATTATGTGTTTGGTTCGCGCTTGTGTGCTCGTGTCGACCAAACCCACTATATGTTCTGGGGTGAGCTCACTTCGAGAAAACCTTGCCATCGAAAAACCAACACGGTCATGTGCCCACCGATTGATGCAACTGTCGTTTGGATTACTCTGTCAGATATCTATCAGGAACAACTAAGATGAGATGATTCAAATTGACCAGTGAACACTGGTTCGTTGGTAATAGGCGGTTCAAATTTCTCACACCGTCTGATGCGCTATTTTTTGTTGAGCGTCAGGGGTCACAATGACATGGAAGCGTGCGTTTGACAATTGACAAAGTGAGTTGTCGGTGTGTGACCTGTGTCGTGGTTAATAGTCAGTCTCATAATCGATTCCCATGGCCTTGGGACATGGAAGAACTCACCATATATGTGCGCAAGCGATGGCGGCAGCAGCGACGATACGTGTTTGTCAATCCATGTCTGTTAACGGTGAGTTATGCTCGATTGTTTGTCGGCATGGTGGTGCGCAACAGTGGTCGACCGATGTTTATCAGGTGGGTGCGTACCTATTCGGTCAAGACGGAGAGAACATGTCTATCAATGTGCGCGGAGCAATTAACTACGCCACGTGAAGGCGGTCGACTTGTGAGTTCGGGGAATCTTAGCGGCAGTCGCAAGCGGTGAACTGAGTGCGCAACACTCGTGGGTGCAAGGAACCGCGTAGATGTTGGAACTGAGATGTGTAAGCACCGAACGCAGTAAGGAATGGAGGTCCCGGTCATGTTCGACCGGGACCGTATATATGTTAAATGACTAGAAAGCAGCCCCTCAGTGAACCGCCCGTTCACTGAGGTGCGTATTCCCTTTTGCACGCCTAGATACAAAGACACTGATTATATTGTAGTCCTTCTGTATCTAGGTATAGTAATAGTACATATCAGTGAACCGTTCACTGAGTCCTTCTGTATCTAGCTACTGCGCATAACCTCTACAGGTTATGGGCCCCGCAGAGCCCACTATGCAACCCCCACCTCTAAGTCGTTCGTCGTCCCGAAGCTGGCCAGGGATGGCACGAACTGGGTCACCTGGAAAAGTCAAACGTTAGCCACCCTGTCTGTGACTCGTGGTGCCAAACGTCACCTGGACAGGACGGCCAGAATCCCCCCTCCAATCACTACCTATCCCAAGGGCCATAGGCTATTGGTGAAGGAAGAAGAGGACCTGGACGACCTAGAAAGATGCTGGGATGAGTACAATCAGTGGGAGGCCACGATCATGGCCCAGATATTTACCACGGTCCCTGACAGCCTCCTCATTGAAATCCGCAACCTCCCTACAGCCAAGGGGGTATGGGATGCCATATGTTCAAAACACAAAACCAGAGCTCTCACGGTTAAAGTCGATATGTGGTGCCGCATGTACAAGATGAAATGTGAGGATGAGTCGAACATCTGTATGCACCTGGAGGCACTCATGAGGATGCAGGAGCAACTGGCAGGATTGAATGCTGCACTTACCGATGATGACTTAGTGACCATCATCCTTAGTTCACTTCCCAAGTTGTACCGCCCATTGATTAACGCGATTATGATGTCAGCAGCACATGCAAAGGTGTTAAATCTGCATGTCGGCGCTTAGCTAGATACTTCTGGAAGTGGAGACGGCATATGCCCGTGCAATTAAATGCCCTGGTAGAATAGATAAATAAATTTGGGAATGGAAAATTAGAGCCATTGTCACCTTGGATTCCAAGAAGGGGTAGAAAAGCAATACTACTAATAGTGTAAGCTAAGTCATTACATGCACTGTGTTGACATTAGATTCTGTGTTAAACATCATCAGAGCCTTACTGGACAGATATGAGTGTGAGCTCTTTGTGATCCATGGCATAGAACTACTCACCTTGATGGATAGATTTGGGATGAAAATGTTGACTATTGCAAAGAACATAAAGTAGATGAACTCTCCATAACGAGCCAAAATATACAGGACTGATCCTAATCTCAGCTTCTTCCTCCAGATATTTTTTGTCTCATAATGGAATGTGAGGATTGTTGTTAAATCCGCGTGTCGGCGCTTAGCTAGAGGCTTTTGGAAGGATTTCTGGAGGGTTCCGAATGATTTCCGAAGGGGGGGTTCATACTCCGGGGATAGAGGGACTAAGGGTCACGGACTCGGGATCGGAATCGGAATGGGGATGGAAAGTCGGGAAGTGCCGGGGATCTTAAGACTGTTCGCGGTATAGGGTGGTATGAGTGTTTTGAGGTCACAGGGACTTGGCTTCAACTTATGTGTTGTGCCCTCCTCGATCATCTGTCCCTAATTTCGGAGAGTCGGAAAGTTTACCGGAACTTAATCAGAAACTACGATGCAGAATTAAGTCGATATTTGTACTGGCGAATAGTCCAGTCGACTGGTGACTTATATACATGTATCTAGTCTTGTACTATCTTTTACCAAGTAAAGACAAGGGGGGGAAGAGAGTACAAGGGGCAATATAAAACGAAGAACAAAGAAGTGAGGTATGCGGTGATCCTGCACGTCGTCTATCAAAGGAGCAGAACCTTGACTTCGGAATCTTCGGAGGTTCGGAAACATGGAACCTTGGAGTGGTGCATCGGGAATCCGGAAATCGGTTATTCAGACTTTGAGCGATCGGAAAGGTCCCCGAAATGGTGCAGGTGGTTGTGGGGTTTAATGTGGGTTTGTTTGGCAGCATGGGCCATAACAGTATCCCTCCACTAGGACCGAGCCCTCAAGGTCCTAAGCTCAATCTTGCCGTGAATTGAGCAGAGAAGAGCGTGGGACTATTTTTTAGGTGTATTGGGACGTAATAGGTGTTTTTTCCGAAGTGCCCATCTGATGCATATATAAGGAGGCTTTTCTCCTTTCCTGAGTTCCTTTCCTGCCCCTAACCATGTCCGGATTCGAACAGGACATCGAAGCAGGGGTTTCGGAGCAGGTGTGTGTCTTCAAGGCCAAGTGTGCGAAGGAGATTCACTTGATGAGGGCGGAGGGGGCGCCGAAGTTGGAAGCTGCTCGGGATATCGGAAAAGATCTGAGGGGCAAAGTCCAAAGGCTGGGGGAGAAACCAAAGGGGGCAGATTGGAGGGGAAGGGGGGAGGGGAAGGAACCAGCCTTGGAGCACGATGCTCGGGCTCTAGAGTCTGCTCTTTTGGCCAGTCAGGTGGACAAGGATCCAGAGGATCTGCCCTCCTGGGGGGGTTTTGCTGGGCCATCGGGATCTGAAGACGGAGGTGTTCTGCGTCAGGACACTGAGTCCAAGGAGTCTTCGGACGGTGGTGATCCCTTGGATGCCGAGTCTTCCTACTCGTCCTCTGGGGGCAATCCAGGGGGTGAGGAGGACATTTATTTCACGCCCTCAGTCGGGGTGAGCACCATTGCTTGGAACGCGGAGAGGATGCGTTGGAGAGGTCTTGAGAAAGATGCTCGAATTTTGGGGGCACAAAAGTCCTTCGAAAATCAGATTGCTCGGGATGCGCGGGTGGCCGGGAAGGAGGTGGGTCTAGGGAAATGCACGGGTCAGGCCAACCCGCACGGGTCACCGGGTCGGGTGTCCTTGGGTGTGGGTGCGGGTCAAGCCGCGAGCACCCATGACCCGGGCCCAACCCGGGGCGTCAACTCCGACACGAACGCGACGAACGCGTACGTGCACGCGCCGACACGAACGCGACGCCCCGAACGCGACGAACGCGCCGTACGCGCACGCGACGCCCCGAACGCGACGAACGCGCCGTACGCGCACGCGAC
>QLPI01019502.1:0-14947 GCA_003314275.1 Chroogomphus rutilus | reverse complement strand
ATAAATAAACTAGCTGCCTAAAGAATTCTTCAATCCTACTGTATTTGCTCATAATCTCATCACACCCCACCCGGTGCGCTGGTGTCACTGCATTGTGCATGGTGGAGGAAAGACTTCAGCATGTGTGGGGCATGCCACATGTTCACGTTCTGCACCCACTGCATGCCGATGTCCTTTCTCCCACCATTGCCATGCCCCTGACCACATGCATGATGCAGTGCACACCCATGCACCCCACTTCCTGACACCCCCATGTGTGGAGCTGTCAGGATGTGCAGTGTGCTGGTGTTGCCACGTCGTGCGTGATGGGGTAAAGACTTCCCCAGGGCTTGACAAACACCATGTTCCCCAAATGCCATCTCAGTGAGATGTCCCATGCCATTATTACCAGTTCTCAATGTATACTAAGATACATGTTCCACTTCTGACTGCAACGGCTGCCCACATATGCAGGTATTGTTCCATCATCAACACCGCTGCATGATGCTCCCTGGAATTGATGACCACCGGCACTCCCTATGCAGACACTAACCAACATCCCAGGTGAGTGCCTCCATCTACCTGACTACAGATGGTGGCACACTATGGATGGTAGTGACGGCAATGGCGATAGTGATGGCAATGGCAATGGTGTGACAGCAATGGTGCAACGGCAAAGGTGGTGAAGGTGGCAGTGGCAATGGCAATGGTGTGACGGCAATAGTGTGATGGCAAAGGTGGCTACCGCGATGGTGTGATGGCAAAGGTGGCAATGGCAATGGCGCAATGGTGACGGCAAAGGCAGCCACAGCGATGGTGCGATGGCAAAAGCAGCCACAGCGATGGTGTGACAGTGACGGTGAAGGTGGCCACAGTGATGGTGCAATGGCAAAAGCAGCCACAGTGATGGCACGATGGCAAAGGTGGCCATGGCATGACGGCAAAGGCGGCAATCACAACTTTGGGCTCACACAAATTGAGTGGAATCAGAGGTCTGTGTGCTTTCTACTGCTTCAGTCACATCTAATAAAGTTGTTATGGCCCATGCCGCCAACAAACCCACATGAAACCCCACAACCACCCGCACCGTTTCCAACCGCTTGAAGTCTGAATAACTGCTTTCTGATATTCTGATGCATCAATCCGAGGTTCCACGTTTCCAAACCTCCGAAGATTCTGAAGCCAAGGTTCTGCTCCTTTGATAAACGATGCACAGGATCACCGTGTACCTCACTCCCTTGTTTTTCATTCTGTATTGCCCCTTGTACTCTCTTCCCCCCTTGTCTTTACTCGGCAAAGATACGTAGTACAAGACTAGATACATGTATATAAGTCACCAGTTGACTGGACTATTCGCCAGTATGAATATCAACTTAATTCTGCATCGTAGTTTCCGATTCAGTTCTGGTAAACTTTCTGACTTTCCAAAATTAGGGACAGATGATCGAGGAGGGTGCAACACATAAGTTGCAGCCAAGTCCCTGCAACCTCGAACCACTCGTACCACTCTATACCGTGAACAGTCCTAAGACCCCCGGCGCTTCCATCTTTCCATCCCCATTCCGATTCTGAACCGTGAACCCGTGACCCTTAGTCCCTCCGCCTCCGGAGTACAAATCCCCCTTTGGAAACCATTCGGAACCCTCCAGAAACCCCCCCTGGAAGCCTCTAGCTAAGCACCGACACACGGATTTAACAAAAGTCCCCCATCTGCATCATCCTGCCTCATTGTTTCCCAGTCTACTGTCTCCACTTCCACCGCTGCTTCAGCCTCGGCCATTGCCTCTACCTCTGCTGTTGCTCCACCACCTCCATCACCCAACAAGTGCAAAGGTGCTGAGCATACCTGCAAGGGCTGGAAGGGGCACACTACATTTGACCCATGGGTGACCCACACCCAACCCATGGGAAACCCAAACCCATCAACCCATGGGTTTTTTCCCATGGGTCAACAGGTGTTGGGTGCATGCCATATTAGTTTAAAAGTTGGCTCAGATATGTAATATGCAGTTTGTGAGATATTCAATGTGTAGAAATATATGTGAATGAATGGTGTGGATGGTGTGTACTACACCTAGAGATAGTGTTCTGGCATATCCAGGTACTTGAAAAGATAATTGGAATATAAGTTGGTTCAAGGCTTTGATCACGTATACAGATGTTGAGTTTATCGATAGGTCAAGAGATGAATGAGATGGAAACTAGAACTAAAGTATATTCTCATAGCTACTTGGCTTTTATACGCAACAAGTCGTAGTACTATAAACAAACACTTCCTAATGCAGCAACAGCATCCTCAATCTGGATGCAGGGTTGTTGCCCTGTTACTTGATTGTCCATATATGTCGCCAACCGTCATTCCTACTGAATTATCCTGAAATCCTATCCAATCAGAAACCCCTTTAATTCCTATTACCCCTTCTTCTGGTACAGTTGTGTGTTGTTCTTTATCGCGTCAGTTTGTCCCTATGCCATCTTCAAATGTTCCTCATACTGATCCCTTCCTCTCCTTTCGTATCCCATTCTTCCATTCCTGTTCCTACGTCCCTCTGCATTTGAACGTTCTGGATCCCTCTTGTTTGTGTTCCTTGGCTGTTATATCCATATACATCACTCCCGGTTCCTCATTCCCCCTCTTTCCTTCCACCTTCCCCTTTCTCTCCCGTTCCTTCTGCCCCTCATCACAACATGCCACACCCACATGCATGTGGCATGTGCATGTCATATGCATGCACATACCATGCATATGGTGCATACAGTGTGTATGATGCATATGACATGTATAGTGCCTATGATGCATACAACGCATACAGCGCATATGGTGTGTGTGGCATATGCATGTCATCCATGTGTGCATGTGGGACATGCATGTCGTACGCATATGTGGTATGGCACATATGACGTGGTGTGCATGCATGACACCACAGGTTGGGCCAGGTTATGGGTGCTCTCAGCTTGACCTGCACCCACACCCAAGGACACCCGACCTGGTGACCTGTGTGGGTTGGCCCAACCTGTGCCATTCTCTAAGTACAGAACCTATGTACACAGTGACTAGCATACCTGGCAAAGGGGGATCCAAAGAGAAAACTCTAGGGAACCCTTCAGCCACTAACTATGAATATATATGAATATATATGTACCATTGCTATGGTGCTCTGCTCGTATTGGGCATTGTTCTCTGCATCAGTTGGAAGAAGAACTGGGGCACTGGTATGGCCAGTGACTGCCAAAGGTGTGGCTGATAGCTGCAGTTGATGCCCGTTGATGGCAGCTGCCAGCCATAATGCTCGTTTGGCGTGAATCTCAGTCAGTATAGTTGGGAATGTACCGAATGAATCTTGGTCGGTGGGTGTGAACCTCGGTTGGTGCATCATTGGTCAGGACTTATTCTTGGAGGTTCCCCTGACACCACCCTCCATATTCCCAGAATTATGGCAGGCTATATTTCTCTATTCAAAGTTATCACCATATAATATTTTCCAAGCCAGAAAATGTTCTCAAGTGATGGTCAGAGGGCACTTGAAAGAGACCCATCTTTAAAATTGACTGATTTCTATGCAGGTTTGTTCTAGCAATAGATTCTCGGCTATTGTAATTAGAACCGAAAACTGTTCTTTGAGAGGAAGTCTCAGATTATAGAAGATTCAGCTGGCCGCAGTCCCTAGTCGGGGCGACGTGAAATGCAGGTATCACAGATCTATCTCAGCGACAGCCATAACGAGTGGACCTAAACTTCAGTAGTTGAGATACTGTCGTGACATATGGTTACATTGATGGGAATCTTATGAAGAATGGTCTCAGTCCGGTAAATAATTAGCCCATGTACTACTTTTCTGCAGGTATCACAGGTCTATCTCAACGAAGGCCATGACGAGTAGACCTAAACTTCAGTGGTTGAGATACTGTCGTGACATATGGTTTACATTGATGGGAATGTTATGAAAAATGGTCTCAGTCCGGTAAAATAATTAGCCCATGTACTACTTTTTCTGTGTTTCAATACCTATTGCGCAATTACACCAATGCATATTGATTCGTTCCATCTCTGAAACGCAAGAAACTGAGGCCTCAGTTCCCCTGGCGCGAACCATTGTCCAAAAATGCTGTAAGGGTTGGTCTAATTTGTCTGTAGGAGCCCAATATCTCGTCAGTATATCAGAATGATATAGTGTAAATTCATGGGGAAAGAATAGCTATAAAGACCTGCTGTCGTTCATCCCTATAACCGACATCTTCAGTGGGAAGAGGCATTCTCTTCATGTTTTCGCCATCGCCTTCTGAAGTACCCCCCCTTATATCACATCAACTAGCTACAGCAGCCAATCACCTGTATGTGCACATCCAGTCTAATTGGTTCAGCTCATACTCTAACCGATACTAGTCTAGCTACAAAGGCAAGTCAGGTCACTATCGATATATTTTCACCCATGCAATGACATCCGAAAAGTATTTATTGTGCTCAGGGTATACTATTCTCATTTATGACCATATTATCTCTTTTTCCGATGAGGTGACATCCCTGCGACCTTCTTCCGAATCACCCCACTGACAATCTTTGGATTAGGTAAAATGCATATGGACATGGAAGGGAGGGATGGGTCCGTCAGATTTTCTCGGGGAGTAGTATAAGCTCATCACTCTTTGACAGCAATCTCTATCATATTCCTAATTGTATGCGATTTTATATTCTCTCTTACTTCTTGTTTCTCTCCTTTGGTTTTTATTTCCCTTTAATGCTGAGACAATTAGCAGAATCGATATTACGCTCCCGTCACTATGGCAATATCCATGAACGGTACGTACCAATATTTGTGAGTCTCTTCTATTCACATCTCAACCTACCTCAGTCAACTTCAACTCAAGCTTGAGTTTCGAAGTTAGGATCTCTCACGCAAGTACTCGTATGATGCTGACGTACAAACTCATAGACGTAAATCAAACCCCAGAACCCAACCATTATGCATTGATGAATACTAATCCCCTTCTAGGTGCAAGAGATTGATCCTCTTCCTGCCTGTAAATGCTGTTCTCCTCCTTTCCTTACCCTGCGTCCTCCTCACCCTTCGGTAGACTTTGTGTCGTCACTCGATGTCAATCTAATATTTATTACCGTTGCTTCACAGGGTGTATGCCCTGTATGGCCGCAACTATTACATCCTGGCATACCTTGGCGCACTCCTCACCGCTGCAGTCGTCGTCGGCACCTGGGAATTTTCATTTCCAGGAGGAAGACGTGAGCGATTACTTTCGACTATCTCCTAGCCATTCTGACTGATACCGACTCGCTCAAAGCGATTCAATTTTCACAACCCCTCGATACTCCAATCAACTATGGTGGGTGGAATCCATTTCGTTAGGGAGATATCTATAAATTGTTAGTGCTCATTGTTGGGTTTCAGGCTGTCAAAGAATGGCACTATTCTCTTCGTAGGTCGCGCTCCTATACCCTCCATGATATACTTCTCCCATTCAAACTCATCTCGTGCCCTACCTCCAGTGGACATGCCTCTACTGCCTACCTCATCATCGACCTTGTATTTGACATCTCTGTGTTCGTACTCACCATGGTAAGGACATGGAAAACAATTTTGAACCCCGGAGATTCCCGGATTCTTCGCCGCATCTCAAGAGATGGTTTCATGTATTTCCTGTACGCGACTCCTCTGCCCTCAGACACATGGACCCGGCATCTCACAATTGCGCTCTTGCAGGTGTATTTTCACTGTCAACTTGGTGTGGGTGCTCATGATGATTTTTGCTCCGGTTCGTCGGACATAATTCAGCATAATCTGTGGAAGAGCTCATATGAACACAACCAGCGAGACCTCAAATATATCAATGCTGGGTAAGCATATATACCATCGAAAACCCTTTATTTGCACACCGCTCATACCACAATCAATCACCGCAGTCCTGCCATCAAGTACGTGACGATTTCATCTCGTCCAGGTCTCATTGCATCCTAATAGATAGTTGACCCCATGGGTTCATTCTCAGTCTAGACACCACGGTTATCAACAGACTTACGATGAACTTGCGAGAACGAGAGCACAGCGTGTTCACTTCACCGGACCTTTCTTTGGAGTTCGCCCCAAGGAGTAAAGACCTTACAACTACCACCGGGCCCACGCCATCCTATCCAGAGGACCACTAAGACTCGAATCCGGAGACATGAACTGATGCATATAAGAATATAGCAAAAATGTGTTTATCCTCACCTTACCATGCCATTATGCATACGCAGAGCTGTTGAAATAACGGTCGTGTACCGAGTGATAACAAATATTTGGCTTGAGCGGAAGTCGTTGCTCGTCGTAAACAGATGAGGATTTACACATGGGTGCGACTACATCAGGAAAACTTAAAACCCTTAGGACTTAATCGGTCTGAAAATGTTTTCCAAGAGCGATTTAAGACCATCTCCTCCTAAGACCGTTTAAGGAAGGTTGCTTCCTTAATTTAGCTGGTGAACGGTATACTCAGGCCGTTGGCCTGTTGGTGCTTGTAGGTCGACCCAAGGTACAGGCTATAACGCATCACCTAGAAGTGATTGCTGAGTATCCAGTCAAGCATCTAAGTGGAAGCAAGTTGGCCTTGCTATGCTGTGTCAGAATCAACAAGTTGTTTGTTATATTCCTTAGTTACAACAATTATCTAGATAAATCAGATAAATATCTTCCATTAGTTTCCCAGAAAATCAACCCATAGGTTGAAACCAGTGTGACTGCTCTACATTGCTTCCAATTTTGTGCATGGGATTTGTCCTCCTTGATAGATGGCCAGATGGTTATCTTGATAGCAAGCTGTATCAGGCCAAGGCCTTCATCATTATGTCTCTCCCAGTCATTGATGGCCTTAGTCTCTACCTTTTTGGGGGAAGAAGGTTGAGTGCAAGTCTCTTTGCCTTTACCAATTCAAAGAATGTGGGGAATGGGAAGGCACTTCTGACTGAATAGGATCAGTCTTCCTAGTTGATGCCATCAAACCAATTGATTACAGTCAGGAGCTTGGAAGTATTGGATGACATGGTATTATGAAGGATGTGGTTAAGGGGGAGAGCTGTGAGCCAGCAAATAGGATTTAGTATGAGAGTGTTCGGGCAAGACCCATAACTATTGTAAGAGCAACTCTAGTGGCATAAGTTCAGTGAGAAAACTGAGGTATCATGGCCGCCTAGGTTTATTTTATTAATGCCGGAGTGACTAGTGGGAAAAGCATATAAACGATTGGGGAAAAAGATGACCTGCAGCATGGTTGTGCTATTTCATCTGGTGATGCTTCAAGTGGTCACCGTTTATTTTTACAATATATTAATATCTGAGGTGAGTATATGAGTTGGTCAATATTAGGTCCCATACCTTCTATATAATGCCTTTCAGAGAATTGCCTGACATAGACATGTACCTTGATTTGAACTAGTGAAAAGCAAAATATCCCAAGTGCTATAGAATGCAGCGAGATATCTGGGATTTAAAAGGTAAGTTCACATTCAATGAGAATATCCCGATTAACTCAGAGTATTCTTTGGCTTAATTTTCCGATGAAGGATTCTTGCATGAGTGTATGCTATGAAGGGCAGGGCAGAGGTGATGAAGTTGCAAGGATCATTGCACGCTCACGAAGTTCTCTTTGCGTTCAGAACTTGTTCAATGGAGTTCACAAGGAAATGGAAAATATAGCCAGATGCTTGTGCGGAATTATATATTCAGAGCCACTATCCGAGGATGCTTGACGATTGGGTATTGTGTCCAGTCGCATGGGCCCCGTCACTTTGACGCGAACACCTATATGCCATTGGTGACACCATAACGTCGTGCATGAGTAAGAAAACATGTTTGTGTATTGTTCTGTTTCCGAATGGTAGTCGAGGAGAGGGGAGGAAGTCACACTCAAGTGATCAAACATGTGTACTCTGAGCGTCATTTGCGAGATGACGATCCCAAAGACATTGGCGATTATGCTGGAGGGCAAAGACTTCTTGTACACTGACACAGCCAATCTGAGTGATTGTTTCGTCTTCGGATTCAAGTCTGATTGCTACGGGTGCTATGGCTGAACCATAACACTTGTCAGACACGTTTTATTGGAAGCCAGAAAATGGATTCCAGACCCGGAAATGAGAAGAGGGTGGATGTTATTCCAAATCTGGGTTCAATACCTTGTGGATTGTTTAGTGAGAGTCGGCGGTTCCCCTGATAATTGTCCAACGAGTTGAGTTGATCAAGAAGATTGTTGACAAGGGAATTTAGTGGGGTATACAGCTTCGAGGCTGCCGTTGGCTTGGACAGAATACCAGTCCATCATTTACGATTATAAGGGACTATTTTTAGGAATGAAGAACGCTGCACGAGTGTAATTATCAGCTGAAAAGAACTTGGCGAAAAACTTGGCATCTTCGGTCCAGGTACCGCGCTGATTGCGTCGGGAATAAAGCTAGGTCCAAGTCAAAGTTCCCACAACTTGCCTCACTTACCTAAGGCGCCTTTAGCGCAACTCTGCTGTCGTGTAATTTCATAGAGCTCATAGCCTATCTCTGGAACCATGGTCAGATTCTCATGCCTGAGAATGCTCATACTAATCCCCTCTTCAGGTGGTGCTGGCAGCGTCTATCGTTACGAAAGCAGGGAAACGTATGTAAAGTATCACGATTTGACCTCAGTACTAATCTCTCTATTCAGCTATCCTCTCCCGCCAGTTCTTGGAAATGCCACGGTCTCGAATAGAATCGCTACTCACTTCCTTTCCTAAACTTATTCCTGCCAACACTCAGCATACCTCTGTGGAAACTCTTGATGTTCGCTATGTCTACCAGCCTTTGGAGGAGCTGTACATTCTCCTTATCACCAACAAAGCCTCTAATATCCTTCAAGATATCGAGACCCTGCATCTATTTGCACGCGTTGTATCAGACCTATGTCGATCAGCGGAGGAAAGAGAGATTTCGAAGCACGCGTTTGAGCTTCTTAGTGCATTCGATGAAATCGTGAGCTTAGGCTGGAGAGAACAAGTCAATCTCATGCAAGTGAAAAGTGTCTTGGAGATGGAGAGTCATGAGGAGAAAATACAAGATATCATTTCGCGGGTAAGTCTCTAATATTATTTCTATGACCTCTCTTAACGCCACTGCAGAACAAAGAAGCAGAAGCCAAGGAAGAGCTCAAGCGGCGCGCGAAACAGCTTGAAATTCAGCGACGCGATCAACAAAGACGTGCTGGTTCCAACCCTGGCCTCCAATCCTCTTCCTATCTTTCTAGTGGCTACTCTTCAGTTCCACGCTTCGAGGCCCCGGTTTCGACGACTCGGAGTGAGAGTCCTGCACCTGCTTCTCTTCGACAACCTGCATTCAAGGGCTCAGGCATGAAGCTAGGAAGCAAGAAAAAGACTGGCGCTGATCTCGCTGACCTTCTTGGAGGAGATCTCGCTGAGTCAGAAGAACCGTTAATAGTTTCTTCTACTCCTTCCTTCGCAGAGCCTGTCGTAGAGAAAGTGGTAAAGCTTCCATCTGTTGTACAAGAAAGGTAAGTCTATGCCACTTGCATACTTGTTCTTGCAAAAGATTAAGGTATGGCATGTAGTGTGCATGTACAGATTCGGGAACATCTCTCCTTGTCGCTCTTGCGCGAGGGCGGCCTTAAATCGCTCGAGCTCAAGGGGGATCTTAATTTGAACATCTCTGACCCTTCCCTTGCACGACTTCGGCTCGCGCTGAATACTCCGTCATCTTCTGCTAACGACTTACAGTTCAAGCAACATCCGAACGTCGGCAGATTTAATACGACTGATCGAGTAGTTGCTTTAAAAGACCCCAACAGAAGTTTTCCTGTCGGTCAACCATTGGGCGTGCTGAAATGGCGTTACGCAGGCAGAGACGAAAGTTTCGTGCCCCTATCGAGTGCGTCACTTTCATTTCGTATGAATATATAGCCATATATCCGTTAACGTTTCAGTAAATATCTGGCCTACACCTTCCAATGATGGCACCTGTGAGGTGAATATTGAGTACGAGCTTGAAAACAAGAAATTAGCACTTCACGACGTCGTAATTTCCATTCCATTACCGTGCGTCCAAAATATCTAGAGTATCCACGACACTGTTTGCTAACTCTCAGCAGTTCGGGTTCGTACCCAACAGTTACCCCTGGATATACTGGTCAATGGGCGCTGAACCCCGGGTCTCACTCCTTGGAGTGGTCCATTCCCCTTGTTTCGGCATCTCCTGGTGAGGATGGCACCTCAAGTGAGACGTCCGGCAGCATGGAGTTCAGCGTTGGCGGTGAAGAAGCCGATGCGTTCTTCCCAGTCAAAGTCTCATTTGTTGGTGTGGGAAGTATGATTGGTCTCGAAGCAAGTGTAGCCTTTCTATGCCTCACGCTCCCCTCTAACCTTTTTTCTCCTTAGGTAAACAAGGCGACTCGGGTAGACAACGGAGAGGACACTTTGTTCTCGCAGGAATCAACCTTGAGCGTGGATGAGTTTTTGGTGGTATAGACTTTCTATAAAATTACTTTGCGTCGGATTCCATATCTCACACTAATTAACTACCCAAAACCGTGTGCGACATCAATAGGGTGATAAATGAGATGTGTCTATAAAAAAGACAAAGGAAAAACTAAGGTGGCCAAAGCAAGCGGACTTTGAAAGACCCAGCATTATGGCGTCTAGCGGGGCGTTAAATTTCCAGAACTATACAGTACCATTGACAACCACTCGCGAGCTTGACGTAGCCATGCAGATTTTCGTCAAGACTCTCACTGGCAAGACGATCACCCTTGAGGTGGAGTCGTCTGATACTATCGATAATGTCAAAGCCAAAATTCAAGACAAGGAGGGGTGAGTGCTCGCTATCATGAGGAGAACAAGCTAATAACGTGTATCTATAGTATCCCACCTGACCAGCAACGTCTAATCTTTGCGGGAAAGCAGCTTGAAGATGGTCGCACTCTGAGCGATTACAATATCCAAAAAGAGTCTACTCTTCACTTGGTCTTACGGTATGATTCCTTTTTCTCCGCCTGCCTCCCGCTTCTGATCTCCTGCTTGCACTTCTCCAGTCTCCGTGGCGGTCTCATTGAGCCATCGCTCAAGGTGCTTGCTTCCAAGTATAACTGCGACAAGCAGATTTGCCGTAAATGCTACGCACGTCTCCCACCGCGTGCCACCAACTGCCGCAAGAGGGCGTGTGGTCACTCATCTCAGCTTCGCCCGTGCGTCTCTCCTATCCCATTATCTTATAACGTGCTAATTTCTATGGTATTCTCCGTTGCTCCCGCAGGAAGAAGAAGTTAAAGTAGTTGCTTGCATTCATACTTTGAAGCATTACCATTGGAAGAGAGCTGGGTGTGATGTTAGAATGGGTAGCAAAACTAGTATGACATGCACGCGTGTTCTGCGTATCAATATGCTTCTGAATGTGATATGCGATTCAAAATCGTGTGATGTATCCAATGACGTTACTTTTTATGCGAGATACTTCATATTACAGCAACGATCCAGGATAACGAAAGATATATTACCCCAGACTCCGGGCTCACATCTTTGAATGCGAATTAAACCATTGCGCTTCCATGCCTTCAGAACTAGCCTTAAGGAGCAAGTTCAGCTGTTGCATCTTCGCAGCGGCACCGAGGATACTTGATGACACTTGATTCGTCCCTTCACCCGTTCGACGTTCGTCGATGCATTGAACAGCATCCCCAAAGCTCAAACTGAAGCTGCCTATTAGGACCTCCTATCAGTGAGCAAACAACCACGCGTCCACGGCTCTTTTTCTGTTTGAGATCTAACTGGCAGAATAGGTATACTCGGCCTACGTGCGCCACTTCCAGGTTCATAACATTCGCTGGTAAGCTTTGTTTGTTTCCTCTGCTTTGCGACCTCAAATAAGTCAGTGGTCGATAAATCGCGTCGCAAAGGTATGACCGGACATGGGAGACTTCTTTACAGATTTTGAGGCATTCCTCTCCTAAAACTGGCTTGTCTTGGTTTTCACCGATTTCTCAACTGGGCGTGCTCATATCGTTACCCACACAACTCACATTGATGACTTCCTGAAATTGATAGAAACACGGTTGACTTTATTACCATGAACGACGAGAACCAACGGATCTAATATACCACTGACGTGAATCTCACAGATTTGGGGAGGTTTGGCCAATGGTAGACCACACGGTATATTGGATCTTTTACGGATACTCTTCTGTGATCATTGAGATGCTGGAAGGGTTTCAAAGGGGGTGATACGAATTCGTATCACTCCCTTTGAGACGCAAAGACTACTACAAATGGTATCCGATTATGCCATGTACGACATATCCACAGTACTCTCCCTGTCTCTGGACTCAAGGTGCAAAAATTTGCGTCAGATCCGGCGAAAGGAAATGGGTACAAGATCTATGGGATAAAAATGTGAAAACATTTCTAGCCATCGATTTTGCAGGCCAAGAGAGCCAATGCTTAGAATGGGGATATGCTGCCGTGCCATAGTCATTTGGATGCATTAGTGCTCAATAGTGATGGGTGAGAACAAACTGCTGATCCGTGTGTGCAGCATGGGCATCTGGCCACCTGTCCCAGAGAGAAACTATTGGTATGAACACTTTCTGTATACTGATGATTATGCTCCAGTATCAGTTTGGAGACACATTCTTGGTTCATGAATGCTGGCATAGGATGCATGTGGCATTGCTCCGGAAACGACGCGTTCGGGTATGCTGTTAGCCCTCCAGCTTCTCCACCCTGAAAGCCCCAAGATTCTTGGGGTCGAACTGATGGAACCCTAAGAGCCCAAATCACAAATTGGGCCTAGGGCTTACGCTCAGCATCGCTCGTGGATCCGGAGACACCGCCCACTCTCGGACCCTTATGGAGCAGCCCTAGCTCTTATGAGACCGAGAACTGCTTACTATGATATTCGGCCTCCCCTTCCCTGGAACACAGTCAGCAGGAATCACATCGCGCAGGGGCCCAAGGGGTGTCACACCACAGCCCCAACACCCAGAGGCACGACTACTCTGGAGGAAATGAATCATCTGTAGCAGCTCACAAGGTACCAAGGAAAAGGCAACATGGACTAGCTCTGCCTTGGATTATCTGGGGTTCACTTGGACTTGGTTTCTGCTGCTGTCTCTAAGAATAAATAGATTAATAAGTAGTCAGTGTGGGATGGTGCTCAATTTATTACAGCTTGCATGTTTACAATCGCAACTTGAGATTGGTTGTTTTTCCGAAGTTTTTCGATTTCTGCATTGCATTCGATTGTTAGGCCTTTGTTAAATGCTAGAATGCATGTAATGCACTACTTGCAGCAAAGTACTCATGAGCATTTGGAGCTACTACCTAAACACAGATAAATATAATAAAGAGTAAGTCAGAATGGTAGGAGTCATAGAAAAGTTGTTACTCACTTCTGTCTTCATTGTGAAGCACTGGAGTGACTGAATGTCCTTACAGACTACTTATAGGTGTGAAAAGACAATAAAACAAAGGTAGATGTCTAAAAAGGGATGACAATTGGAAAAGTGTGACAATGGAAAAGCATGACAATGGAAAAAGAAAGGAAGAGTCCAGCTCCACACAACAGTCATTGAAGTCCACTGGAGTAAGTGGACTGAACCGGTTACCCAGTAAATGCACTCCAACTACTTTTATGGTTTTTTATTAAATTGTACTTTTATCCATTTTCAACTCTTCACTTCATTGCTCTTGTAAACAATATCTAGCTCTGCTGGAATTTTTGAAGAGAATATCATGCATTGGAATGGTTCACAATGCAGACATAAATACCACTCTGTTGAAAAGAGAGCAATTTTTTATTCAACTGCTACCTGAAAACAGCTCTAAGTCCCATAGGTATGCTAAACTGGCGGAGTTCACATCAACCGGGAACTCTTTGTTCACCCTGTGGTGGACGCCATGCCGCACGATTTCATTTCAACCACCAGTTTGCGAATCATTCAGCACTGTCAGTAAAAGGGATTTTATCTCGTGTTCTTCCTTTTAGTAGATGAAAACACCCGTGCCTTGAGCGCACGCGTTTTGCCGGCTGGTGAGACTGCGCCATTCGGGTATTATGAGAAAATGTGCGTTTGCGAGATACAATGTCACTTGCTTGCTCCAGTGCAATGGAAGAAAGGGAACAAATGGTTGTGAATCCTATGTGAGTTAAATGCATAAACTGGATGGAATAAGAGGTTTCCTCGTATGCTCACCCCCCGATGATTGGGAGAAATTTTCTTAGCCAACTCACCGCATGTTCGGCGGATCTGTTGTGGTGCTCGAGCAACTCTTGCCGTCGCAGCGATGGCCTTTTCACGACCTATATTACATATATTTCCTATGGTTCAGACAATCATATGGAATGCGATGGATGTCCGTGATCTCTTGGATGCAATTTCGATTATGTCGCCGACTGTCACCCATTTCGATTTTGCAGTGGATGACATCGGAGACGATGTTCAGAGCTTCGATGACATTTGTAAGGAAGCTCGAGCACGACTTTTTCCTCATCTCACTTTCCTAGCCTTTCGAACAACACTTCCTGCCTCTAAACTTCTCGGCATCACTTGCAACATTAATCAAAGGGTGTTAAAGTCTTTACAAAGATTCTACGTTCCACGTTTTGTGGTGACCACTGAGATTTCTTCTTTCTCTTTCCAGTCTTCCATCTTTCGCGTGTGCAGTCGATGAACACAATGGAGGCACCTCCTACAGAAGAACACACATATCTGATGTTGAATTAGTCGACTCTCGAGCCCTAGCCGAAGGAAGTTTTCAGTTCCCTGACGTGGCTCCGGTTGTCAGCCAATTTCTGCCCTGGTTGGAACACCCGCATGGACCCCGCTCGTTCACATCAATCACCTGCGATGTCCTTCACAACGAAACCCCCGAACAGATATGATTTACTCGTTACATCGATTGCAGCTGGATGCCCTCTATTATTGTATTTGGCACGTATCTGTGTCCCGAA
>QLPI01019475.1:0-18756 GCA_003314275.1 Chroogomphus rutilus | reverse complement strand
ATTAAATAGGTATATTTTCCGAATATACAATTAGTTATTGACTACACTGAGGAGATAAAATTAAATAGATTGCCTATAAATTCTTCAAACCTACTGCAATTTGCTCATAATCTCATCATGGTCTGCCGCAAAAGAGACAGAGGTTTTGTTCAAAGCAGTGTTGTTGTTCCTGCAGTGTAAGTTTTCTATCTTTTCTGAGTTGGATGATAGATCCGTGGTAGTCTTTCTACCACTAGATGGGGTCATGGGTTGGTCAGAGTTGGCTGTCTTACCTGGTATTCCTGAATCTCCATGCCAGTCCTCACCCAACAAGGCCACGGCGCAACCTATGTACTCAATCCCTTCCACCATCCTGAGAAGCACCCTCGTCATCCTCACCTGCCCCTGCAGGATGTCCTCCCAGATCTCTGCAGCATGCCAGGACCCCGACTCTTCCGGCTGTGGGACATCCACAGTCATTGATCGACCGCTTGGCCACATAGTGGCGGCCCTTCTCGGCCTCTTCATAGAAAAGCCAAGGTTTGTAAACCAAGCAAGTCGTCAAGTTGCATATTGTTGCACATGTGTTGTACAGCGACTTTTGTCACCCCAAGCAGTCACCATGTCACCCTATATAGTCTTCCCTTCTTCGATTGTTTTCATAGCTAGCGCGACATGGATGAGTCTACAGTCCTGATCTGACATGATTGGCAGTGGAGTGAAATGACATATGAAGCTATCTGAACCTGTGAGAGAGGTATAGTGATATATCTGGAAACAGTGGATTATATCCATTAGAAAGAAGGTGCGTTGAGAAACTTATCCTGAATACTATACTAAGTAGTTGAACGTTGAACGTGAAAGCAGGACCCGCAGATCAGACCCAGATATTATGTCATAGTAGCATTCAAATTTGTATAAATCAGCTCCTACGTAAATTGCGTCATTGCCACGTCGACAGAGGCACATTAATCCCAAGAAAGTATTCATCGCGCCCGGCATGTTTCGAACCCCGCCTATATCCAACAAACTAACTTATTATGGTTAATCTTTGTTCCACTCACCATTCATTTTTTCTAATCGCATAGCGTCTCTCGGTAATGACTGAGACATACATTGGTCTAGCTGCGCACCCTCTTAGCAGCTCAAGCTTTTCGCCCTGCGTGATATTGCACTTTTTGCTGGGGATATGAAGAAGGGTATTGCCTATGTTAGAGGCCAGGTACAGATTCACGGGAGCCTTTTCTCTGTCGTATGAGCAGTCGAAGTTCCGGGTTGAGGAGGATTCCCTAGCAACTTCTGATCGACGTTCCCAATAACGGGCATCGATGGACTAGGACAGGAGGTGGAGTTGGAGTAGGGAGTGGGGTTTCCCTACTCTGGAGATCTCGTCCTTAATCCTGCCGGGGAGCCCATTGTAGAACTGGTGACGGAGTGTGGCATCACCCCAGTGGATGCAGGTGGTGAGTTGATTGAATTCAACTACATATTTCATAATGTGCTGGTTATCATGCATGCAGAGGTTCTCGAGGTCTGCTTCGGCCTCTCCTTCTGAGTTGTGGGGGCTGAAGTTGGTCTTGAGTTCAGAGATGAACTCATCATAGTTATAGAGCCAGTCTGGCTCATCGGGGGAGGTGGGGGCTGGTTCAAACGAGTCCAGGGCGGTACTGGTTAGGTATGACAGTACATAGGTTACCTTGGTACTGTCAGAGTTAAAAGTGTCAGGGCAATCATGGAAATTCAAGCTGCACTAAATGAGAAAGGCTTGTAATTTTCTTGAATCAGATCTGTTGAAGGTGTCTGGGTCCTGGACCTTGGTGGCATGGGGAGCTGATCTTCTGGGGCTGGTCAAGTTTCCTGCCAGCATGACAATGGCTTGGGTGAGGTCAAGGACATCGTTTGGTCATAAGGCAGGGGCCCCTCCCAGTTGTGCAGGAGGTAGTGGTGCCACAGCAGGTGTTACAACAGGGGGTGGTATGACAGGGGGTGGTGCAGTGGGCGGTGGTGTAATGGGTGGTGGTACAATGAGTGGTGGTGCAATGGGTGGTGGTGCAGCAAGCAGTGGTGCCATGGGTAGTGGCACAAAGGGGGGTGGTATGAAGGGGGGTGGTGCAAAGAGGGTGATGCAAAGGGGGGTGGTGCTGCAGATGGTGGTCCCAAGGTTGGTGGCACTTCTGAGGATGATGCTGAGTTGGACGGCATCTGTGAGGGCAACGATTGGTGAGTCACTGAAGGGTAGTTCACAAGGAATGGATTGGTCATGTTCAAATGTGGGTGTAGGTCTGTGCTCAAAAATCCAGACTCGGATGATGGCTCTGGAGGGTGTGCTGGGGTCTGAGGTATCTGGAAGCTGGGCCAGCGATGGGTAGGTCCTGGGGGATGGATGTGTGGCAGGCAGAAGCCTGAGCAATTGCCTGTAGGGCTTGTGTATATGTGGTGTGTCTCATGCTCATGACAATCAGGAGTGTGAGTATGAATATACTGTTAAATCTGCATGTCAGGTGCTTAATATAATACTTCTGATACCATGGGTTTCTAGAGGGTTCTGTAGGGGGGTTGAGTTTCTGAGGATTAGGGGGTTGAAGGTTGAAGGTCAAGGACAAGGACAGAAAGGCAGAAGTGGATGAGGAAGTGCCAGAGACTTAGGGAAGTCGGTCACAGTGTTGAGATTGTACGACTAGTCATTCAGGTGTTTGAAGTCAGAGGGACTTGGCTTCAACTTATGTGTTGTACCCTCCTCAATCATTTGTCCCTAATTTTGGAAAGTCAGAAAGGTGAAGGACTAAGTCAGAAAGTGCTGGAACTGAATCAGAACTTAGGATGCAAATTAAGTTGATATTCATACTGGCGAATAGTCCAGTCAACTGGGGGTTATATACATGTAACTACTCCTTGTATTATCTGTAGTCTGGTCAAAAGACAAGGGGAGGAGGAAAATACAAGGGGTTAATAGAAATGAAAAACAAGGGAGTGAGGTATGCAATGATTTTATGAGTCGCCTATCTGGAGAGTGGAACCTTGGTCACAGAATTGTTGAGGGTCGGGATCACAGAAGCTCGGATTGTGGCGACAGAATTGCAAAAAGGCCATCGAGGGGTTTTTTCCAGTTTTTACAGTTGGAAAAATCCCAGAGAGGGTGTGGACGGTAGCAGGGATTAAGAATGGGTTTATTGGGGGGCATGAGCCATAACACCAGTTGCAATAGCAGAAAATATAATTTGCTTTAGTTGAAGAGAGAGTGACAGCTGCTTATTTCTAGGGAATAGCATGGGTTAGGCCAACCTGCATGGGTCACCAGGTCAGGTGCCCTTGGGTTTGGGTGTGGGTCAAGCTGAGAGCACTTGTGACCTGGCCCAACCTGGCATGTCAACTATGTATGTGTGCATGTAAAACACATTCATGTCGGCGTGTTTGTTTTGGTGTGAACATGCTGCATATATGTGGGTGCGGCATACACCCAACACCCATCTACCCATGCGAAAAAACCCATGGGTTGATGGGTTCAGGTTCCCTATGGGTTGGGTGTGGGTCACCCGCATTTGACCTGTGGGTGATCTGTGCCATTCCCTACTTGTTTCTTGCTAGACTAATTGACTGCTCCTGTACCCATCTTGATGAGACATCCTGAAGTAGATTATTGAGTATCCAGACATGTGGCATGATTAGTGTCACTGAATGCTATGAATGGTTCTGTCAATGAGGTTGGTTCAATATGATATGTGAGTTTTAGATTGAAGACTTATTGTTGCCATTCTTCTTCCCCTCCTTCTTACTCTTCTTGTTGTTCAAGTTGTTGGAGTTGGAAGAAGACTGATTGTTGTTATTAGAGTTGGATTTGGATGAGGACCCATTCGGCTCTGCAGGCATTCTGAAGTTGTCGAACTCCTTGCATTCCCAATATCTGCTGTCGATCTCGAGTGAATATTGTCTGAGTTCAGCGAGAGTTTTGAAACAAGGGAAGTTAAGGAGGCTGTCCTTGATACATCTGGCCAACCCTTTGTATGCCGCATGTGCGAGGGCAGTGTCGTTCCACTGAGTGCAAGTGGAGGCTCTGGCAAAGTCGATGAAGTATCATGCCGCACGGTGGGTGTCCTTTATGACTATCTTGCCGAGCTCGATTTCTGCTTGTACAGCGCTGTTGAATGGACTGAAGTTGGTCTCAAGTTCTTGACGAAAGTCCCTCCAGACCTTAAGCCAGCTAGGCTGTCAAGTACATGTACCGAGACCTGTCCACTCGGCAATGCCGACCGAGCAACCATCCTATATCCACGACCAAGTGCCCATGCTGCATGCATAACACTTGGTACACCGGTCTTGGCTCGGTACATCCACCATCCACACTCCTTGTCCTCACCTTTCAGTCTGTCTCACCTCGGGACTTCCTGCCCTTGTGTTATCCTCAGTTACAGCCCTTGTTTTATAGTCGGCCACTCCCTATTGTCCTATCCTTGGCCACGTTTCTATTATCCTATCCTTTATTGTCTTATCCCCGTTTTGCATTCCTTCATTCTAATTTTATTCGTTGTGGACAATAACCACATGCTCTGCATACCTTGTTGTCTCACATTCCTTATTCCACATGTCGCTTCTTAACCTATATAAGTAGGACATGCATGTACATATTTCCTCATTCTGGGTATCGACTAGGCTTAGGCCCTTCTACCTTCTTCCCCTCTGTTAAAGTCCTCGACTCAGGCCGGCATCACCAGCATCCTCCCGAGTACCTGTCTGTTTCAAATCGGTAGCACACACGGCAAGTAGGGCGCAATGCACGAGTACGTTGAAGCCAACGCCACTACTCTTGGCCTGCAGGACTTGGCCATAGTCTGCCCGACCTTTCGACAGCACCCCTCAGCAGTACCGAAGTCCGTCAGTAACCGAAGCTTGACATAGGCTCAGGTTGGATTTTGCCTAGAATTGCGGGTTCAAAGTACTGGAGTGTGGGGCTTGTGAGGTACAAAATGACATATTGGACCTTCAATGCATCCGCCAAGAATGCAGATGGATGGTCTCGAAAGTTCAGCATGCATTGTAAGAAGAATGTGTGAAGCTTAACTTGGTAGGTACTGTCGTAAACCTCAGGCTCGCAAACCTTGGCATGATGGCCAGGGTTGACATTAGATCTAGGAGGTGGTTGAGCTAATCGATCAACAAGTGCTTTGACAATTTTGTCTGAACTAGAAGTGGAATTAAGAGTCGGATTGGAATTAAGAGTTGGATTGGGATTAGAAACATGAGTGAGGTTTGGATTTGAAACTTGAATAGGGTTCGGATTTGCCTCGTCATCGTTGTTGATAGTTCTCTAAAGGTAGCAGAAGAGGTGCTTGACTGCCTTCCAATGAATGATTCTAGGATTCATGCTGAACTGGGCCAATTTGCCAATAGTACAAGATATGTCTGGATGGGTAGCAATTGCAAGATATATGAGAGTACCAACTGCATTCATATATGGGATGTTTGCTATTTCTTCAATGTCATCCTTTGTAGCAGGGCACTGCTCTTTTATGAGTTAGCTTCCAGGGTCTATAAGCATTGATACAGGCTTGCAATCTGAGAAATTGAATTGTGAAAGCATATCGAGGATGTATTGCAATTGGGAAAGTTGGATATACTTTGCTTCACAATTGTAATCTATTTTGATTCCAAGGAGGTAAGAGATAGGTCATAGGTCCTTGATTTTGAATGATTTACTGATTGCTCTAAGGGCAACCTGTAGAGAATGGCATGGGTTAGGCCAATGGGTCAGGTGCCCTTGGGTTTGGGTGTGAGTTAAGCTGAGAGCACCTGCAACCCAGCCCAACCTGTGGTGTCATGCATGCATGTATGACACACACATGCTGCATGTACATATATACGACATGAATGCACCATATGTGCATGTGCCGACCTGCAGTTCTCCGATCCTGAAGTTCTGCAATCCTGCAACTCTATGATTCTGCTTTTGCAGTGGGTGCCTCAAGGATTTCCTGCATACCTCGTTCCCTTGTTCTTTTGTTTTCTATTCACCCCTTGTATTCTTCCTTCCCCTTGTCTTTAGACCAGACAGTAGAAAATACAAGGTAGCCTACATGTATATAAACCTCCAGTCGACTGGGTTGTTCGCCAGTTCAAATATCAACTTAATTTCCATCCTAGTTTTCTAACTTAGTTTCTGGCCTAATTCTGACTTAGTGTCCACACATGCATTTCTGACTTTCCAAAATTAGGGACAGATGATTGAGGAGGGCACAACACATAGGTTAAAGCTGAGTCTCTTTGACTGTGAACATATCATATAACTAGTTGCCTAAGTCCTTGTTGCTAGTCAACCACCAGTCTAAGCCCTGGTGCTTTATTGTCCACCTTTGTAAGGGCAACCCCAGTGGTGCCTGAGGACTGTCACTGTCAGGCACTGGGAATGCCGACGATGCATGGGCCAAGAACTATTGCAATAGTACTGGCTTCACGATGTTGGTGGGAATTAGCCAAGTCCTGAAGATCAATTGGGGTGGCTTGGCTTCAACATACTTGTGCATTGCACCCTACTTTCCATGCATGCCACTGATTTCAGACAGAAGAGATACCTGGGAGGGTGTCAAGAGTGTCAGCCCGAGTAAAGGACTTCAGACAGGAGGAGAGAAGACAAGGAGGCTTATGCCAAGTTGATATCCAGAATGAAGAACCATCTACATACATGCACTACTTATATAGGTTAAGAAGCGAGATATGGAGTCAGGGTGGCATAAGGGTGTTACGATAGTGAATAAGACGTAATCGTAAATATTTGATTCTCCCAATGGCGAAGTTATTGGCGAGGTTCGGAATTGGGGTTGGCTTCAACGTGCTTGCGTTGCACCCACTTGGATCGTACGGTCCCCAAATTTTGTAATAGCGAAGAGAGACAGAAGAGACGGAAGTGAACAGAGGAACTTAGTCAAAATCAAGATTGATTTTCTGACTGAAGACTGAACTAATAGTACAAGAGCTTTTATACTACTTTCTAATCTATTAGGAGTCAAATAGATTCCTATAATAGAATGAGAAAGCCGAGGAACGTGAAAAGCAAAGAACAGAAATACTACGTCCCAATATTGATCTCCTCCGTGACATTGTTGAGTGACGTGTCACTCAGATTCCCAACGAAGTTACCCTAAGGACGTAATAGCAGATTTGGATATAAAGGAGTGAACGGAATTGCGAACAGATGAAAAGGAAATGAAACGTAATGAAGGATATTAAACGTAAATGAGTTCGGAATGGAAAAGCGAGCATATGGAATGTGAAGTAAATGAGTGGAGTGATTTGACAGGAGCACGTGACGCCAAGACAGATGCACGAGGTGCATATAGTCCGTGGGCTGAGGGCGTAATGTGAATAGCGAGCGAGAGCAGAGTTGGGCTGAGTGGGCTGAATTGAATAGTCGGCTTGCCGGCGTACGGTTCCTGACAAAGGGATGGAGAACAATAAGGTATGGAAACCATGTGGAAGTATTGTCCTCAGTGATCAAGAATGGAGTAAATGAAAATAGAACAATGAAAATAAGATAATAGAGGTGTGGCCAAGAATAAGACAATAGAAAGTAAGTGAATATAAAACAATAGGGTCATGGCCAAGGATAAAACAATGAGGAAATGTCCCAAAGGGTGATGGGCCAAGAAATAAAGAATAAATGGGATGGGGATTAAAGGATAATGAATGGGGAAGAGTGGATGATGGATAGGAATAGGAGATGTAGATGGTGAATGTGTAGAGCTGAGACCGACATACCAAGTGACTTATGTGTGGCTTGGTCACTTATGCATGGAATTAGCTAATCGTCTGGTTGGCACTGCCGACCAATACTCGGTACATGTATTTGACAGTCACACAGGGCCTAGCAAGGGGGGGATTCCTAAGAATAGCTACCCTTCTATGTACACAAAGTCAGGGAACCTCACCTAGCAATGGGGGAATTCCTAAGAGGAAACCTAAGCCCCTTGCTAGTAAGTCTCATGCTTATACTGTATACCCTGTACCCATGCCTTGCTTCTCCATCATACTCTACCCTTCTCTTGGGTCTGGTAGTATGATCTCCCAAACATCCGTAGGCCTGATCCTGGGAGTCTGGTTGGGAATATCAGTTCATCGGCTTGGCATATAGCGGGAGGGTCGGTCAGTCATCAGACCTTAGGGACCTTGAGTTCCCCTGGCTACCAGCTTGCCTGTTGCCTCAGCCTATTCTCCTTAACCCTCTCTCCCACAAGTATGTCTCTCTTTGGGCCAAAACCTCAGTTGGCTGCATCCGCCTAATGGCTGAGTGGTTGGTGCTTAGCTCAGGGAAATGGATGGGTCATCCCCTGACAGCCTTTGCCACTTCCATCCTATGACAATCTGACCCTTTGACTTTCGACCCCCCTTGTCTATGGAACTTTCTGCCTCCTGTGGAAACCTTCAGAAACCCAAGGAAACCTTCAGTATCATTGTATTAAGTGCCTGACATACAGATTTTACAATATATTCAAACTCACACTCCTGACCATCAAAAGATGCACCATATACACCCAAGCCTTACAGACAATAACCCGGGCCTCCCTTTGCCACACATCCATATCCCAGGATCCACGCATCGTTGGCCCTAGCATCCAGACCCCTCAGACCTCTGTGCCCCCTCCAAAGCCACCATCCAAATCCAGAGTATCAAGTACAAACCTACATCTGTGTTTGACCCTAACAAACTCATTCCTTGTTTCTCAGAGCAACCCCCTAGCAACTCCCCAGATGCCACCCTCTCAGGTGCCACCTACTCCGGCACTACCCTCTGTGGCACCACCATCCCTGTTTTGGAACCTGTCAAGACTGTGGTGTTAAGTTAATAACATTTCCAATCTCTATGACTGTGTAATAAACAAGTCTAAGAGAATACTAAACTTTGCTGCAGCACAACTCCAGAAATAATTTAATATTTGTACCTTGGTTACAACCCTCTGTAATAACTTGACAAAGTTAGGACGACTGGATTGTAATGCATTTCTTAGTAGCAAAGACTGATAGTCTGCAAAGTCTGTATTAGGCTCATGGACACTATCGGGGTCCAAGTATTCCTAAAAGAAGGGAATGCACTAAGAGGAAATAAGTGGATTGACTTGAGATTCAAGTTAATTCACTCTGAGGTAAAGACAGGACAAATGTAGTGCTTGTGAGGCAACAACACTTAACTGTAGAGTGTCTCTGGTCAGGAAAATTGACTGAGCAGATTAGTGATTGGCATGGGTATTAGAAACCTACGTGGGTAGCGGGTATGGGTAGCACAGGTAAGGGTCAGGGTAGCATGGGTAAGGGTCAGGGTAGCACGGGTAAGGGTCAGGGTAGCGCGGGTAAGGGTCAGGGTAGCGTGGGTAAGGGTCAGGGTAGCGCGGGTAAGGGTCAGGGTAGCATGGGTAAGGGTCAGGGTCAGGATTTCCAACCTGGCCCAAACCCATACATGCAGGCAGGTTTCATGGGTACACTTATATAAGCGAGGTTCAGCACTAACCTCACTTATATAAGCAAGGTTCAGCGCTAACTTTGCTTATATAAGTGAGGTTCAGCGCCAACCTCACTTATATAAGTGAATTTAGCACTGAATTTTGATTATATAAGCAAAGTTAGCACTGAACCTCGCTTATATAAGTGAGGTTAGTGCTGAACCTTGCTTATATAAGCATACCCGCAAAAACCTGTACCCATATCAATGGGTAACAGGTTTTCACAGGTACAGGTACAGGTAGACATAATATACCCGGGGGTTACCTGTGCCAATCACTAGAGCAGATCAACCCTTAAAGCAGAATGTAGTTAACTAGAAAATCAATAGCCAATCTCACCCTATAGAATCATAAGGATGTCACCCACCCTTGGCATCAAGCAGGAAAATCAACTACTTAACTAAGACTAATACAAGAAAATCAACTGTACTAATCCCTATCACTGGATAATCAACAGATGACTAAGAAAAGAGTCACACAAGTCACATGGACTGATAGGATAGAAGCTGATGTATATTGTTACTTTTGGGAGGCCATATAGTATCACTGAACCATTGACACAGATTCAACCATGGATTTTTGAGAATTGCAGGACATCCTTCAAATCCCCAAAGAAGGCCTCACCACTGCCCAGGTGATGAATCCATGACCCTTCACCACCACATCTATCCCTGGTCCTAACATCAGTCCAACCTAGTTAGACGATGGGACATCTACCCTAAAGAGGGGAAAAGCAACTGACAACCATGCCAGTATCAACACAGCCATCCTAAGAGAAACAAACTTTCCAAACAGACCCCCTCTACAATCACCTACGTCCTGAACAAGGACAATCAAACCGGACAAGTCATTAAATATGACTCCCCAGACACTCCAGACCCAACCAGATATCAAATCCAAGGAAACAACTGATGACCAAAAGACCTGCCAATCTTCAACTAGGAACTTGGCTCCTAATATGACATTAATGACCCCAGATATGAGACCTCCTTTTTAAAAGAACTCTCATGACCCAGATGTCTCAATTCCTATTCAAACTGTGCAGGCTGAGCCGTGTTTCAATACATTTATTCCTAAACCCGACTACTATAGGCTCTCCAGGTCTGACTCAGAGGTATTTGGATTATAGTCATCAAACAAACTCCTCTTTAACCTTGGTACTGGAACCCCCTCTTTAGGACCTTCCACCTCCTTACCCTTTCCGGTGCTACTTGGCCCCAGTGCTGGACCCACCACCCTAACAGACCTTTCTACTTTAGGCATCCAATCCTCTCTTTCTGACTCATACACCCCAGGTATCCAACTCCTTTCCTCTCATAAACTCCAGACCCTCCCATAAACTCTGGACCCTCCCATGAACTCCAGACCCTCCCATGAACTCCAGACCCTCTCATGAACTCCAGACCCTCTCATTAACTCCAGACCCTCCCATGAACTCTGGACCCTCCCGTGAACTCTGGACCCTCCTGTGACTCTGATATCTCCAATCCCAATACCTCCTACTATTCATCAATATGGCATTGTGCATCTCTGAGGCATCTGACCCCTACTTCACTTTGTCCCCGAGGTCACTGAGTACATCAATGATTTGAGTATGACAACTCTCTAGTCAGGCCAGACAGTCCCAGATCTGCCCCAAAATGACCACCATTTCCATACACCCAACCTTTTTGAAGGTAGGAACCACCACCTCAAGCTTCATCTTCTTCAAGGAAGATGCCTCAGGTACCTCCATCTCCTCATGAGGCAACTTCTTTCAGGAGATTCCCACAACAACTGACACCCCATCAATCTCACACTTTGTCCTATGATTCTGGCAGGACACATAGGTTTTCACCCTGTAAGGTCCACACATAGTCATTTCCCTGCTTACAGCAATAATTGCAGGACCTTTTCTCTAATGATGAGGGAATCTCTGGGTTGGTAACCTGATGATAGAGATCAGGTCATTGTCAAGTTAGCTCCCAGCAACTAGATTCGAAGGGTCCAAGACCCACCTCCCTCCTGGCAGCCTACACCTCATGCACTAAATGGATTTCAAAGGATTCTTGAGCTTTGGAAATTCTCCCCTGCTTGTCCCTATGAGATCAGCACTTTTGCTCTGCCTCCCATGCAGAAGTACTAGGTCCTGCCATGGGTGAACTCATAGGAGGAATGTTTTCACTAACCATGGGATTTCCACAAGCCAGCGGAGACAGCATCCAATGTGGAGGAAATACTACTTGATGATGAAGGACTGCTACCTTCACTAGTAGTTTTTCAAGGGATGTTTTTGTCCTCGACTGAAGGGACAGCAGCATCCTCCCTCTCTTCCTGCTGCTCCCCCATTTTCCAAGCCTCATCCAGGAGCATATGCTTCAGGACCATTCTCTCCTCCTTGGCCAACCGCACTTCCTCTGCAGTTCTCCTCTCAGCCACTATCCACTTGTCCTCCTTTCTGCAATCCTCCACAACTCTCTTCTCTTCTGCAACCCTTTTCTCCTCTACTTTCTGCTCATCCTCCTTCTCCTGCTCCTCCGCCAACCTTTGTGCTTCTGCCAACTTCTACTCCTCCTCTGCTTTCCAGGCTTCCTCCTCCTTCTTCTCCCCTTCTTCCTTCAACTGATGCAACTTATCTACAAATTTGACCTCATAGGCCCAAACCCTTTCTGAGTACTCTGAGTCAAGTTTCTGTTTAGTGCTTGACATTGGGAGAGAAGAGAGAGGCTCCCTAGGGGAAGAGAACCCACCCCCTTTATAGGTTATGGATCATAGGCACTCAGGAAAAATGTCTATTATGCCCCAGAGGCCTTAGAAGTTCCCACACCCATTTCTGCCTTGATCACTGCATGAATAGGTGCTGGACCTCGGGGGCTCGGCCCTAGTAGGGGGATACTATTATGTTCTGTGCCCTCTGACCCAATCTAATGTCACATGACTGTCCCTACCATTCCTGAAGACTTTCCAGTCACAATTATTGAAAACATGATCTTCTGCCCACCTGTCTGCAATTTTGTACCACAACCCACAGTTCCACAATCCCAAAGTTCTGCAATCCCACAACTCTATGATTCTACTTTTGCAGTAGGTGCCTCAAGGATTTCCTGCATACCTTGTTCCCTTGTTCTTTCGTTTTCTATTTGTCCCTTGTATTCTTCCTTCCCCTTGTCTTTAGACCAGACAGTAGAAAATACAAGGTAGCCTACATGTATATAAACCTCCAGTCAACTGGGTTGTTCGCCAGTTCAAATATCGACTTAATTTGCATCCTAGTTTTCTGACTTAGTTTCCAGCCTAATTCTGACTTAGTGTCCACACACATGTTTCTGACTTTCTGAAATTAGGGACAGATGATCGAGGAGGGTGTAACACATAAGTTGAAGCTGAGTCCCTTCGACTGTGAACACATTGTATGATTAGTTGTCCAAGTCCTCATTGCTAGTTGACCATCAGTCTAAGCCCCAGCACTTCATTGTCCACCTTTGCCACTTCCATCTTATGACAATCCAACCCCTTGACCTTTGACCCCCCTTGTCTATGGAACTCTCTGCCCTCTGCATTTATGCCTTCTTGCCTTCCCTTCTCCCATCTAAAGTCCCTTACTCAGGCCGACACTCTTGGCACTCTCTCGGGTATCCCTTCTGTCTGAAATTAGTGGCATGCTATCAAGCTTCGGAAGTGCCAAAGATGTGGGTGGGGAGTGGCCAAGTCCTGCAGACCAAAAGTAGTGGCTTTGGCTTCAACGTACTCATGTGTTGCACCCTACTTTCCATGCATGCCACCAATTTGGAACAGAAGGGATACTTAGAGAGTGCTGAAAGTGCCGGCCCGAGTAGAGGACTTTACAGGGGAAAGGGAAGGTAAGGGGCCTAAGCCTAGTCGATACCCAGAATGAGGGAGTATGTACATGCATGTCCTACTTATATAGGTTAAGAAGCGACATGTGGAATAAGGAATGTGAGACAATAAGGTATGCAGAGCATGTGGGGGTATTGTCCACAATGAGTAAAAATAGAATGGAGGAATGTAAACAGGGATAGGACAATGAAAATGGAATAATAGGAATATGGCCAAGGATAGGACAATAGGGAGTGCCCGACCATAAAACAATAGGTCATAGCCGAGGATAAAACAATGGTCAGATGTCCTGAGGTAAGTCGGGTTGAGAATTAAGGAGCAGACGGGGTGGGATTAATGGATGGTAAATAGGGCAAAGTGGATGAGGGATAGGGGTGAGGGATGTGGATGGTAGATGTGCTGAGCCAAGACCAGCATACCAAGTGACTTGCGTGTGGCTTGGACACTTGTGCATGGATGTAGTCTGACTGCTTGGTTGGCACTGCCAAATTACTGGACACTCGGTACATGTACTTGACACATGCATGGAAAGTAGGGCACAATGCATGAGTACATTGAAGCCAAGCCACTCTGATCAGTCTGCAGGACTTAGCCGATTCCTGCCAGCATCGTGAAGTCGGCATTATTGCAATAGTACTCGGCCCACACATCATCGGCAGTACCAGTGCCTGATACTGATACCCAGTCAGCAACATAAAGTCGGTACTTTTTCATTAGTACTTGGCCCACACAACCTCGGCACTTTCCGTACTTGACACTATCTGTTTGTCCTCTTTCCTCCACTCCTCCATAACCCTTTCCTCCTCTATAACCCTCTTCTCTTCTGCAACCCTTTTTTCCTCAGCAACCCACCTTTCCTCTGCTTTCTGATCCTCCTCCTTCTTCAGCTCTTCCGCCAACCTTTGAGCTTCTGTCAACTTCTACTCCTCCTCTGCTTTCCGAGCCTCCTCCTCCTTCTTCTCCCCCTTCGTCCTTCAACTGTCACATGTTATCTGTGAACTTGGCCTTGTAGGCCTGAACTGTTAGGAGTTGGTAAAGCCAAGAAGTTGGTCAAGTCCTGCAGACCATTTTGGAGTGGCTAGGCTTCAACGTGCTCGTGTATTGTGCCCTGCTGTTCCGTGCATGCCACTGATTTAGACAGGAGAGAGGCTCGTGAAGGTTCCGAGGGTGTCGGCTTGAGTGAAGGACTTTAGACAGGGGAAAGGTGGACGAGAGGGTGCGAACCAAGTTGATATTCTGAGTGAGGAACTATCTACATACATCCCACTACTTATATGGGTTAAGAAGCAAGATGTGGAACAGGGTGGCATAAGGAATGGAGAACAATAAGGTATGAAAAACCATATGGAGGCATTGTCTACAGTGATCAAGAATAGAATAAGGAATGTAGGAGAGATTAGAATAATGGAATATGGCTGAGAATAAAATAATGAAGGAGTGAGTGAGAATAGAACAATAGAGGACGGCCGAAGATAAAACAATAGAGCCGTGACCAAAATAATAAGTGGTTATCAAATGTTCCGGGGGAGAACGGGTGAGGAGATGAGAGGATAGTGAGGGGTAGAAGGGATAGGATGGGAGAAGTAGTCTAGATGATATACCGGATGTACCGAGTTGAGACCGTGTAATAGTGAGGATAGTATGGGTAAAGGTCGGTTGGTCGGTTGGTTTTACCGAGTGAACTGGAGCTTGGTATTGTGGTCTTGACATGAACCTGCTCTGAGAATTCCGCTTTGAGTTCCTGTTCAAAGTTTGACATTGGGAAAATGGGAGAGGCTCCTTAGAGTGAGTGTTGGGGAACCGGAAATTCTCCAATATATTTCTACAAGACTTCTGCACTTGATAAGCATACAAGATCCAAACCTCTCCTCTAAAGAAAGTCACCCATCAAATCAGTCCTAAAATGACTACCAAAATATATAATAAAATTTTGGCTAGCCATTTAAGAGTGAATTACTTATAGTAATTAACTCTTAAATAACAAACCTTCAAGTCCAAGGAAAAACCCTCAAAAACATATACTTTTTGCCTATCTCTATTTGGACCCACAAGGAATTACAATTGGGTTCCAATTACTTAATACATGGAAAATAGCACCAAAGTCCTGGGTCAAGTTCTCAGTCCATATTGTACAACAAATTCCTAGGCTTATACAGAGGTTCCCCAAGATGTGGAGGAGCAGAACAACACACCTAAAAACGAGGGTGTTAGGACTGCCAGGGGGCCCGAGGAAGACTCGGGAGTGCCGAGGAAGATGGTGCATAAAAGGAGTAGGAGCGTGGAAGCAAGTAGGAGAGGTAGGCCAAGGGGGGCCAAGGTACATGGGGATGTTTTTCTTTTATTCTATCTTTTTACTGATTTTTTCTGCTAGCCCAAAAAGAAGCTGACCCAGGAGTGGTCGCCCTCCCTCTATCCTCCTTGTGACCACTGCAAGGAATGTGGGGAGGCTTGCTCAGTGAGGAACGTAGGGGCGGCATGCGGGTGCTGCAATATACGCTGGGTGAAATGCAGCCTGGCAGTGCCTCGGCAGCACAGGGTAAAGAGTCGGGAGGAGGTGGAATCAGATAAGGAGAGTGAGGAGGGTCAGAGTGTGGGGGAGGAAACTGAGGAGGAAAAGCGGCCGATGAAGAGGCTGAGGAGGGCCATTATGATGTAACCGAGTGAGCGGCCGGCAGCCATGTGGCCAAGCAGTCGAGAGATGATGGTCGAAGTCCCTCCACCCAAAGGGTCAGGATCTCGGCAGCTTGCCAAGATCTGGGAAGACCTTCTGCAGGAGCAGGCAAGGTCAAACAGGTTGCTCCTCCACTTGGGGGAAGGAGTACGTGTCATAGGTCATGCCATGGTGCTGTTAGGTGAGGACCGGCATGGGAATTCGAGAGTACCGGGTACTGCAGGAGTTCTGGGAGAGTCGGATGGGAGTGAGAGTCCAGGAGAGGACCAGTTGAAGGATGATGAGGGGGAAGAGGATAAGGGGGAAGAGAAGGGGAAGGAAAAAGAAAAGGATGATGATGAGGAAATGATAGTAATAGAGACTTTGAAGGATGGCTGAAATATATTTTATTATATTTTTTTGAGTGATAAATAAGAAAAGAAATAAAGGCATATGAGGAGAAAGGAACAAGTGAACATGCCGGAGTCTTCGGCAGATCCGGTCATGATAAATGGAAGAACAGAGAGGATTGAGAGGGATGTATTTGGGAGTGGGTGTAATCATAAGGTTGGGAATAGAGTGTCAGGATGGATAGGAATTAAGGCCGGGATGGAATTGGGGAGTGGTAAATGGAAGGGGGTTTTCGGGAGAGGGATATCTTTGAGAGGGGAGATTGTATAGTTCGAAGTATATCTAGCTATTCACCACCCCCCCCTTTTAGGTAGACGTCCCATCGTCTACTAAGAGTGCTGGCCTCGAGCCAAGGGGATGGAAAAGAGTAGTCAGAGCATATTAATGCAAATATAAGGAGCAGATGAAATAAGAATGGATGGGGACGGATGGAAGAGACCATGGCTGAATATGCTAAATGGCACCGCTGACTGAGAGGTCCTAGGCTGTTCTGGTATACAAGCAGGCAGTTGCATTGACTAGGGCTATTGGCAGAGCTTCCAGCTATGGAACAGGATCCTGGGTGAGGCTTTTGTAGCAGTGGCAAGTGCCGACTGAACTGAGGCCATCAGGACACACCTAATGGCATTAGTGGCATGACGGAATGTAATACTGCCTAATACCCTGTTAATCAACAGATTATAGTGGGTGAGTGAGTTGTGACCAAATATTGCCAACCGACAGATCTAGTGACATGACAGATGGATGGGTGGATTGAGATTTGTCCTGATGGAAGATCTAGTAGACATGTCTATATATTTGGTAATAACTGAATTAGCAGTACTAGATCAAAGAATTCTAATGGGGAAAATAAAGGGGTAACTATGAATAGATGCTGATACAATCAAGCATGCAAGGTGGGTTGGCAAGAATATTCAGCACCTAATCAAGTGATGGAAAGAATTAAAAGGAAAATAAGGAGACATAGGAGCATTGATCTAAACCTCACTACTAGCATCTGCCAAGTCAACACAACTCTTGGTGTGCTTAGAGGCTACCAGATGGCAGACTAGTCTTTGGTCACCATTGCTAAATCCTCAACATTGACATCCGAGGCATCAGCTGCCTATGAGATGGAGTTGGGAGTGGTAGTCACGCATTCTTTGGTTGCTTTGGGGCATTCGGCGACCTTGTGATTACTGGCAGCACAGAGGAGACACAGGTTGTTATCCATGCGTCTTTGTTGTTCAGCTGGGAGGAGCTTGCTGTCCGTGCCAAGGGTCTTAGTGTACTCGGGTGGGTTGGGCTGAGGAGTTTTACCGTCCTTGCTCTTAGACATGTCCCTGCTGCTGCTGTTATCATTGCTGTTATTTTGCTGGCAGTTATCCAAGGTGGATCTGTTGCCAGGCTTGTCCGATTTCATATCTTTCTTCAGCTTATTACTGCCCTCCGCAGATTGCTCAGCCCTTTGTTCCCAATATCTCATGTCAATTCTTTCAATGTGATTTCGAAGTTTGTCGAGTATATGGGGTTTATCAAAGTGAATGAGGCTGTCCTTGATGTTTTTCAGTAGTGTCATGTATGCCTTGTAGAGGAGAGCATTGTCATTGTAGTTGACAAAAGCTGCGAGCCTATAAAATTCCACAAAAAACCTAGGGGCTTTGTGGTTGTCCTACATAGTTAGCTTTTCGAGAGCCATCTTGGCATCAGCTCTTTCATCCCAAGAACCGAAATTGATCTGTAACTCATCAATAAAAAGCTCCAAATTGCTGGTCCAGCAAGGTTCCGTATTGTGGTTACCCATCAGGTAAGGCTCAAAACATTCCAAAGCCGTGTCAAGCCCACGATATCGAGCTCTGACTCACTCGGTACTACCGACCGACCGACCGACCTTTACCCATGATATCCTCACTACCACACGGTCTCGGCTTGGTACATCTGGTACATCGTATAAACTCTCTCTCCCACCTATCCCTTCCACCTCTCACTATTCTCTCATTTCACATCCATTCCCTTACCCGTCCTCCCCCGGGACACTTGATATCCACTTATTACTTCTGTCACGGCCTTATTGTTTTATTTTCGGCCATCCTCCATTGTTCTATTCTCATCCACTCCTTCGTTATTTTATTCTCAGCCATACTCTATTATTCTATTCTCACCTACATTCTTTATTCTATTCTTGATCACTGAACAATACCTCCACATGGTTTTTCATACCTTATTGTTCTCCATTCCCTATGCCACCCTGTTCCACATCTTGCTTCTTAATGTAGGGTGCTAACTTGCATTTCACCCCTGAGAGGCCAACCTCAATATATTATATTTTTGTATCGATTTTTATGTCATCCAGTGTGCTTTTACATTCTGAAATTTCTGATTATTATTTTGTATTTTTACCCTCAGTATTGAGGGAGT
>QLPI01019473.1:0-17213 GCA_003314275.1 Chroogomphus rutilus | reverse complement strand
ACGGAGGCTAAAGAGAAGACAAGAAAGAAAAGGTTCGACAAGTGCAAGACCCATGTACGACCATACATCTCTGAGAGAGGAGCGGATGTCAATGTGGTGGTAGGAGAATACGGGAGTGCACTGCAAGCGGCGGTGTTTTCAGGTCACGAGACGATCGTGCCGCGTTGCAAGCGGCCTCTTTTTTTGGCCACCCAGGAATCATTCGCTACCTGCTAGAGAGAGGAGCGGATATGAATGTGGTGGTAGGAGAATACAGGAGTGCACTGCAAGCAGCGGGGTTTTCAGGTCACGAGACGATCGTGCCGCGTTGCAAGCGGCCTCTTTTTTTGGCCACCCGGGAATCGTTCACTACCTGCTAGAGAGAGGAGCAGATATGAATACACGCCATACATGCTGTATGTGCCGTACACGTTGTATGCGCCATACGCGCCGTATGCATCGTACGTGCCATATGCGCCATACACGTCGTATGCACCGTACATGCCGTACGCATCGTACACACCATACGCATCATATGCATCGTACGCACCGTACGCGTCATACGTGTCGTACGCGCCGTATGCGCCGTGCGTGTTTTCAGTAGCAGGCTTGACAGGATTGACAACCAGGGAGACAAGCACACCACCGCATCTGTGCCCCGTGCGCCAGTCTGCGCAATCGCTTTTGTGGCATCAGCTGTCGATGCGACGCACACAAGCGTCGCATGCGGGAGGTTGGCCGGCTGAGACATGTGAACGTACAAGGAGGAGAGTATGGCACCGCTCTGCAGGCGGCCTCATTTGGCGGCCACCAGGGGATTGTTTGCTATCTACTAGAGAGAGGTGCACGCGGCTGCGATAGAAGGTCATCAGATGATCATGCAGCTTTTGATCGACAAAGCAGCGGATGTCAACTTACAGGGAGGAGAGTATGGCACTGCCCTGCAGGAGCAGGCGGCCTCATTTGGTGGCCACCAGGGCATCATTTCCTACCTGTTAGAGAGAGAAGTGGATAGGTTGCGCCGAAGACGACGAATGGCATGAAGCACTTGGCAGCAGTATATCCGCTGAGATGAGCACGGGATGCTGGAGGTGGTACTTTGGGGATGGATCATGTGGTAGCATCCGGTCCACTTGGCCGATGTTGGGTATGTGGTAGCGTCCGTCCGTCGAAGGTTGGTAGCATTGTGCAGTGGGCAGGGCAACTGACACCAAGCTGATGTAAGCGAGGTTGGCGCTGAACCTCAATTACATCAGCCACAAAACATATTAAATAAATTTTGAATTTTTAAAATACAAAATTATATTGATTTTGAGTACAGTCACATGACGGGGGTGCAGGTGGGCTTAGATATAATTTATATAATTTATATAAGTGAAGTTAGCGCCGAATTTCGATTATATAAGCGAGGTTCAGCGCCAACCTCACTTATATAAGCGAGGTTCAGCGCTAACCTCACTTATATAAGCGAGGTTCAGCGCTAAGCTCACTTATATAAGCGAGGTTCAGCGCTAACCTCACTTATATAAGCGAGGTTCAGCGCTAACCTCGCTTATATAAGTGTACCCGTGAACGGGTACGGGTTTGGGCCGGGTTGGAAATCCTGACCCTGACCCTTACCCGTGCTACTCGTACCCGCTACCCGCGCGGGTTTTCAATACCCACGCCAATCACTAATTTCAACACATATACTACAACCAAGTTTATCACAGATACACCCTTTACCAAACAGATTGATGGTATATCTGAACTTCACACTTTCATTGTTACATTGGGACTTGCCATCAGTGACTCTTTCCCAGCCCTATTCATCATCCAGGCCCTTCTCACTCCCTTTCAGATTATCCAGAAAAATGTCCTTGCTAGCATTACTAAGTTCATGAACATCGTGTGGTCTGACATATACACTTGAATCTTATCTGAACAACACCATCAAGATGCTAATTCTGGAGTAAGTGTGACCACTGCAGTTGGAAAAATGAAGAAGAAGGCTTCCAATTACAAGGGAGGAGTTGGATATTAGGAAAGAGATTGCTGACACAAGGCTTGTGACCTCTCATGTGGTGAGGCCCAGTCTAAAGCATAAAAGAAAAGGGGAAGAAAATGTTATAGAAATAAGATACACTTGACATAACATCCAAGTAACCTGCCTATTGTTCTTTATTGTTCTCCCAATTAGTCATACTGTGCCTGAACTAAAGACTATAAGTGTTTAAATATATTATCTGCACTCTTCATCTCTTCTGCTAAACTTACAGTTGTTGCAGGGATAGTAGCTAATATAAATAGCTCTTCTGCTGAACTTATAGTTGTTTCAGGCTTACTCTGCCAATAGAGTTGCCTTTACAATCGGTTATCGGCCCTGATTAAATGCTCACCTCGCTTAAACACTGGATACATAGCCTACTTGACATCTCTCATTCAGTTCATCCTCACCTTTGTCCCACACTTGGTCCAACATCCTACAAGTCTCTCACTTCAGTCAAGAAGTTCAACACGATCAACTGGCAGGACTGGCTTCACCAGCACGTGGATAGCACACAGAAAGGAATGCCAAGTCTTGATTTCTCATAAACAGTGCAGGTATAGTACTTGCACTCATCACATTTGCCTCTGTTCCTCATCACTCACTCTCTATTCCCTCCTCTGGGTGACCTATTCAGAAAGCACAAGCACACAACTCTACATTGCAAACTTCACCCATCGGTTCAACACCATTGGGCCTCTCTGTGATTTTGCCAATAAGTTTGCCACTTTGACCATATATTGGATGTATTTTCCACACCTGCTTTGCCTGCATCCATCAGCTCACTTAGGCTCTGTTGTGCTGACAACATCAATCCTCAATACCATGCTGGCCTACTTCCTGCTCTCTGCTGCAGCACATTTTTTCCCTCTGTACATGCCACTACTGTACCATACCCACACCATGGTCTACTCTCACCAATGTACACCTGAGTCCCCAATGACCCTTTATTCCCTCCACACAGGTCTTTATCAATGGCTTGCTCATCTCTCAGGATGAGCTGCTCAAATGTAGATGTCTCAATACATCATGCAAAATTCCAAATTCCTGGCCACCTGCACTTGCTCAAGTGGCAGTGTTTGTAGAGCATCTTTCAGTATACAACCTCAGCAAGCACCCCTGTCACCATCTTTGAGCTACCTATTATCAATGCATAGACTGAATGACTTCATCTCAACTCTCACTGGGATATGACTGGTGCCTCATCAATTCTCATAAACTATCTCCTCAATAGCATGCCTCTTCCTTGCTCAGACATTGCCCACACCTTGTCTAATGGACCTTGCCCACTGTAGGTTTTCTCTAGGTGTTTAATACTTAAAAGCCTGCATGCACCAGCCTTTTTCTGTGGGGGGATCTAGCACAGTCATTCAGCACAGCTGGAATGGTGTCCATGACTTATAAGGCTACTATCTGGCATGTCAATGGAATCAATGGTATGGTATGTAGCATGACTGTGACTGTATGTGTGACCTGTGATGAGACTAATAGACATGAGTGATGAGGATGTGATTGTGGCCATGATGTGTCATGTATGTGGCTAATAATAGAACTTGAACTTAAACTTGACTTATACTAATGTGTTATGGTCCATGCTCCAGATCTATCTATCTAATAAGCCACACAATCAATCCACCCATCTCTACTGCTTTTCTGGTCATACCGTTAATAGACCAATTCTCTCCTCATCTGTCTGCAATCTCAAAATCCCATAATCCCATAATACAACAGTTCTACAATGGGTGCCTCTGAAGTTCCTGATTAGCTCTCCCCCTTGTTCTTTTACCTTCTTTTGGCCACTTGTATTTCCTTTATCCTTGTCATTGACCAGACATTAAAAATACAAGGTAGTCTCTAGATGTATATAAACCTCCAGTCGACTAGACTGTTTGCTAGTTTAAATATGAACTGAATATGTGACTAATTTATTTGACTTAGTTTTCAGCCTAATTCCAACTTAGTGACAATGCTTGCATTCTCTGCCTTTCCAAAATTAGGGACAGAGGATCGATGGGCACAACACATAATGAATGCCTGCAACAACTAGTTATTTAGTCCTTGTCACAAGTTAACTGCCATCCTAAGCTCCAGTGCTTTGTCATCCATCTGTTTGTCACTAGGGAATGGCATAGGTCACCCACAGGTCAAATGTGGGTGACCCACACCCAACCCATGAGAAACCCAAACCCATCAACCTATGGGTTTTTTCCCATGGGTTGATGGGTGTTGGGTGCATGCTGTACCCACATGTGTGCATGTTATACACATGCACATACAGTGCATATGGCATATGCGCCACATGCATGTATGGTGCATGGGTGTCATACGTGCATGTGTGACACCGTAGGTTAGGCCAGATTGCAAGTGCTCTCGGCTTGACCCATACCCTAACCCAAGGACACCCAACCTGGTAACCCATGTGGGTTGGCCCAACCCATGCCATTCCCTATCTGCTACTTTCTGCCCTTATGGTAACCTGACCCTTTAACCTCCAACCCCTTGTCACCTATGGAAAACCTAACCCCTTCACAGAATCCTTCAGACTCGTGTTAATATTAAGTGCCTGGCATGCAGATTTAACATAGAGTCTAACTGAGCCAGAGGCCCTTCATATACAAAAACCAAGCAATGATACAAAATAATGTGAGAGGTTGGCTATGCCAGTTGAATGACAAAGCACAAGAACACAGTATACTAAAGAGGAAACTATGGAAAAACTCTAGGCATCTAGGCTGCACAAATAGAGGCTAGGGGGCTATGATAGGGAAACACTAACCAAATAGAGAAGGATGATGAATAATGAGAAAAGACTAACAGAATAAGAAACAGGTCTGAGTCATGCTAAGACAAAGGGGAAACATATAAATGGAACAATAAGGAAGTCTACCAATAAACATCTAACAACCTTGTCCACTACTCCTGAGGGGCTTTAGGATAAGTCAGGGGACTGAGTCATCTCCGAGTATTTCCAGGTCACAGGCAACATATCTGCCACAGTCAATCCAACAATAGGGGTCTGGGAGGAGGAGGACATATAGGAATATGGTCACACACTCTCATCTTGTGATTAAGAGTGAGTCAAATAGAGTAGGCTGGGTAATCAGGGTGGGATGGTACCTTGAACTCTGCCTTGTATTCCACCCTACTCCTATCATGATATGCTGGTCTAGACATCATTCAAAGAAAAATGTGTGGTTCTGGACTTTTTGGAAAATAGACTGCATCTCCTATCACATATGACTGAGTATAGATTGGATGGGATCTTCTCCTGAGTGAGAAATGTGCTGGAGGATGGACACAAAGATAACGATGAAATTGTGGTTCTGCCTGGATATGTGAATCATGAGTATTGTAGCATTTCATTTGAATGAGCTCTGAAGAAGACATGATGATGAATTGGGAGTCTGAAGATTGTAGGACTGTATAGAATGGTTGGCTGTGTGATGTAGTAACAGTGAAGGTGATATGGAATGTGCACCATCAGAGTCAAATCCATAACATGGTTGAGATTGACAGCTTTACTGTTACTAGGGTGCATATATACAGCCTGCACAGATTGACTGGTAGACAGACAAAGATATGGCAGTGGCATAGGACTTAGGGAGGGGATAAGGCATGCAAATGAATATTTTTCACTTACACTATACAGTTAACCCACATGAATAGGACCACAGAATAAAGGATCGGAACATGGTGATCCACATCAGGTTGACTGCATTTGGACACCATCTGTTAAGTGTGGGTCAGGTGCTTAGTTATTACTATTTTCTGTAGGTTTCCACAGGAGAGTTAACTCATCCATGGCAGACAGGGAGTCAGAGATCATATAGGGATATTTCATACTACACCTTGCAGTATATTCCTGCCTGGTCTGGAGGTGTAAGCAATGACAATGATGGATATGACCTGATATGTGTTAGGGTAATGTGAGTGATTCGAGTATGTCAACTATGACAGGGAGCAGTGTTCTATTAATGCAAAACTGAATTATTTAATTCCCTAGCTATCTACCCTTTATACAGAATTCATGTTTGAAGTGTGAATCTATGTGTAACTACCCTTGAGGTGTGTAGGAGTATGAGCAACTTGCACAGTGGTTCAGAGAATTTAATTGAGTAATCTAACAATTTATTCTCCTCAGTGTGTGTTAACCACTGATTTTATTTGTGAAATATACCTAAGATTTTATTCAACAAAGGAAAAGAAAGAAAATCAGTTAGAAAACTACATTATATTATACACTAGGCTCACCTCCTCAGTGTGTGTCAACGACTGAGGAGGAGGGCATATATGGCTGGTGTTTCACCTGCATATATCCCTGAGCTGGCCCCTAAGCCACCACCTGTTGTAGATCCAACCTACCAGTCCCTTCCCAGGGAGCCGGCCACATGTGTTTCATTGTGCAGGAGCAAGCATGTGTCAGTAATGTACAGAGTAAATATGAAATAGCTTGCTCAGTTTTGAGCATATAAATACATATAAAATATTGAAAAATTTAGAATTGAATTGCGCACAGGTTGACATGAAAATCAATGGAACAAGAAAATATGTTGCAGATTGACCTCTCAGGGGTGATGTCAGGCACCAAGAATGCTGACAATGTGTGGACCAAGCACTATTGTAATAATGCTGACTTCATGATGCTGGTGGAAATTGGCCAAGTCCTGCAGACCGATCGGAGTGGCTTGGCTTCAATGTACTTGTGAATTGCACCCTACTTTCCATGTGTGCCACTGATTTGGAACAGACAAGATACTCGGGAGAGTGCTGAGAGTGTCAGCCCAAGTAAGGGACTTCAGATGGGACAAGGGAAAGCAAGAAGGCATAATCCAAGTCAATATTCAGAATGGAGAACTATCTATATACATGCACTACTTATATAGGTTAAGAAGTGAGATGTGGAATCAGGGTGGTGTAAGACATGGAGAACAATAAGGTATGTAGAGCATGTGGAGGCATTGTCCACAATGATCAAGAATAGAATAAAGGAATGCAAACTAGAATAGAATAATGAAAATAAGATAATAGGAATGTGGCCAAGAATAAGATAATAGAAAATGACCGAATATAAAACAATAGGGTCATGGCCAAGGATAAAACAATAGAAAAATGTCCCAAGGTGAAATGGGCTGAAAAATAAAGAATAAATGGGGTGGGATAATGGATAATAAGTGAGGGAAGAGTGGATGATGGACAGGAATGGGGAATGTGGATGATAAATGTGCCAAGCCAGAACCAACGTACCAACTGACTTGTATGTGGCTTGGTCACTTGCATGTGGAATTAGACTGATCGTTTGGTCAGCACTGCTGAATTACCCGATACTCGGTATGTGTACTTGACAAGCTGGAAAACTTTGCTATGGAATTGTTTCAGCCATATCACCTCCTTAGTGGCATGAGTCAGTGCAATGAACTCTGCCTCAGTCAATGAGAGTGCTACAATTGTCTGCTTAACTCGGATACTCAGTTGGTATCTGAGTATCCTACAATGCCATCTTGGCCGAACGTGCCAAATGGCGCCGCTGACCGAGAGGTCCCAGCTAAAAACTTGCCAGCTGTTCTGGTATACAAGCATGCACAAGGAAGTTGCATTGACTAGGGCTATTGACAGAGCTTCCAGCGACGGAACAGGATCCTGGGTGAGGCTTTTGGAGCAGTGGCAAGTGCCGACTGAACCGAGGCCATCAGGATGCACCTAAAAGTGTTAGTAGCTTGACAGAACTAATACTTCCCAATACCCTGTTAATCAATGGATTATAGCATGTGAGCGAGTTGTGACCAAATATTGCTGACCGACGAATCTAGTGACATGACAGATGGATGGGTGGGCTGAGGTTGTCTGGATGGAAAAAAATCTAGTGGACATGTCTATGTGGTTAGCAAGCAGTACTAGATCAAGAAGGGTGCTAGGAAAGAGAATAATCATAAAGGGGAATTTTCAAATAAACTGTGAGCTGATACTGATTGATCAAGCATGCCGAATAGGATGCTGAGGATTGGGCATTGCCTCAAGGTTGGCAGGGAGGACTGAAATTCTTTTGAAGTGGATGGTTTCCGAATCTATACTGATACTTGGTCGAAAATGCTGGGTGTGGATTTGTCTTGACGGACAACTAGTAGTCAATTCTGTGGATTCGGTAACGACCGAACTGGTAATGTCGTTGGAAAGTTGAACAGATGCGAAACCTCCCCAGAAGAGTTGCAACTACAAGGACTCCTTTAATGGTTGTTTATATATACTGTATCCTCTTCCGTGCTTTGAATTTTATGGCATTTATCGGTCATTTCATACCATTAAATTATTTTGCGCTTTTTTTCTCACATTAGTTGTATTCTGGCTTTATATTCAAAGTCTACTCGATTTTTTGCCTATCTGTTTCATACCTGTTCTTATTAGCCGCGGCATTCGGAAGCTTGTATACTAGAATATATCTGATATACCCTTCATATTCCGGATGCCGAGCCATACTTAGATACCAGCAGTATACCTACGTATCCTAGCTATGTGTTCTTTCGTTATACTTCCCCACGGAAGATCCGTAACGTTTAAGCACCTCTCTCTGGACCAAATATCGGGATCTAGATATGCTTATCTACCTAATATTGATCTATTTCAATTGTCCGTTAATTAATTTTCAAGCACTGCCTGGCTTCCTTTTTCATGGGTCCGGTACAAATGCCCATCGAGTTTCTCCCCGAGGCACCTTATATGATGAATCGTGAGTCAAGCCTAGTAAATATTGCTAGCAATACATAACATTTCATCTGACCCGATCTAGACATCTGAGCGCTACTAAATCAATGTTGCTGTGGCACGTATAAGCTTTAGAGTTTAACAACGACAGCTTACCTACGGGACATAGGTTCAGCCTGCACTTCCCCCAGATGTTCGCACAGCGCTGTCTTTCAGCGCTAAGTTGCACAACCCTTATCAGCTCGTGTATAACACCTGCCATCTGCCTCTCGAACTATCTCAATCCTCCGCCACCTCCCTTCACCTCATGAATGTTCCAAGTTCAACCCTTCATTTGGGAGATAAACGCCACAACTCGAAAACCCCTCAACCTCATGAGAATCAAATATCCGACGCGGAGGGATGGATAGAGCATAGGATATGTGAGGTTGCAAAGGGATTCGAGGCCTCTAATTTGTACTCCGTTGGTGAACACGTTTCGGATGTATGGCACGGAGACCCAGCGACGGAAGGGGCCGCCACATCTGCTGCTTCGAACTATCTTCCCAACAAACTAATCCCTACCACCGCTACACGAGCTTCAACGCTTATGAGTGGTCCGTCGAAAGAACCCTCAACCATGCGAACGAAACAGATAAGGTCGAATGCCCATGAATCAAATGCTGGGTACGTGCTTTGTTCGCTTCCCGTTTATTCCTACATGAAAGATTAATAATTCTTATTATTATACTCTTAATGTGCGCCGGGATGTTTGTGCACCACAGCTCTCGTCCTATATTGAGCATTTTTAAACGCTTATTACGGCTGCAGCAGAAAAGCGGCGACTGCAGCAACAGCAAACTTCAAAACCAGAAAACAAGCCGCAAAAACTGTGACATGCATCTAGGTATGCCCCATCTGGTATCCCTAATTTTCTGTCCTTGTACCCCTTACCATTGTGCCAGAACAACAATGTACATATTCGCCATTGATTAACTTCAAAATGCAAGAAAGCCAAATCTGTGAACTTGCTTGTTGAACAATGTGACATATACAAAGTGCTGAAAAGGTCACATTTTCTATTTCAGATGCCAAGGGAAATGTGAATATACATATTGGAAGTGAGATTATACTGTATTCCAACCATTCAGTCCACCCTGACAGCACATACACCTTGAAGGTACAAATAATCAGCCAATACCCATGTCCTCAGGTTCCTTGGATGATCCAGATGCATGTAACATTGAAGTTTTTTTGGAAATGCAGTATGGTGATTCTCAATTACAGATACAAACTTATACGCGGGATGATATCAACCTTCTTGAGACAATAAATCACTATAACGTTGATCTGAGTCCTCGGTCGGACTCATCTATCCCCGCCGTCACAGTCAGGCTGCACAAAGCGAGCCGACATGATGGTCGAAAAGTTCTTGTAAAAATGTATCATGGCTCGCCTTCTCAAAGGAAGGCAACCCTCGTAGGTCCCCCTTTTTTTTCTTCGAAACTCTTGGCCATTTTAATTGTGTCGTAGTTGGAGCGAAACATCTCTTTGCGCAGAGATATCATGTGAGTTGTGGTTAAAGATTAAGTGTAACAAATTCTTATCACTTTATTGCAGGGATCCTTCGATATTGCAGCTCATTGAAGCGAGCAGAATCGCATGCAGCATCCCATTCAAAGTATATCACATGCCAGGCGAACATTGTGAGAGTTTGAGGAGTTGGGTCACACGCACGCTGTCATCAAACCCTGTGGAGTTTATATATGGACTCTATGATATGGTTTGTGGTGGCATATATGAGTTGTATTGGTATTGATGCACCTGTTGGACCAGCGGACATCAGTTCTGGTAATACATACTCGCACTGTATAATAAGTCATAGTAATTTTCGATGACTAGGCGTTGGCGGAACCTCAACTGTCGGGAGGATTTGTGCTACCTATTGTGGACATGGTAATGAAACATTTTCTGAATTTAACCTGGCTGACAATCTCTAGGATGACGGCCTTTGCGTTACTGTACACAGAGGACATGATCGACCACAGTGGAAACTGATATATGCTGGTGAATTATCAGGTCGACATAACGACAGATGTGTAAGTTTCCAAAATTTTACGATAGATGATCCCAGTCATGCTCATTGATCACGGTAGTCTGTTAGACATATTCTATCTCAAATTAAAATTACCCTTCCAACGTCAGTATTAGAAGGTATCGTCATTCCTGGTATAAGATTAACTGTCTATAGGAACGCACGGAACGGATACGATCCTAACCCCGTCACCTGTATCGGAATGCTCATGCTTCGCTCTTCATCGTGGACGTACCGCACTGAAGACCTCGTGGACATTCTTCGATGTCGATTTGACGAAATAACGCTTCCTATGGTCGGAGCTGCATTTTTTGAACAAGGCTGGCTAGCGAAGGGTACCTATCACATGCCATACGCTTCCAGTGCTGCCAGTGGTGGGGTCTGTTTGGGTGACATTGGCTATGTTGAAGAAAATGATAAATTTGTCGTTGTCGGCAATGTTCATGACCGCATGCAAGGACAAACTGGACCACTGTTCTGGACTTATCAGGGGATCTGGAATGGCCGTGAATACCCCAAGAACACTCCTGCAGAAGCTATATTTAGTCAAGTAGGTCAGAATTTTCAACGGCGCAGGCAAATCCATTTCCTCTTTTGTTTCTGTCTTGTTAACCACTCATCTTAGATTCGTCCCTCTCGCTATCCCCACGTATATGCCCATCACAATTGATTTAAAATACAATAATCTCTACGAAACACATGCGTGGAAGTGGTTGCGTGACCACGCTCACTCCATGATCGACCGCCATGGCCTTTCTATTCACCCCCATGATCTGAAACTAGGTCAGTATCTTTGAAAGGGCAGAAACGAGTTTTGACCAGCAGCGTGAGATAGTTATCAGAATAAAGTGCGAATATTACATTACTCTGACACTAGCGGACGGTCCCTTTTTGCCGGAAGATGAATGGTCCCACTTCCAATGGGACTCCGAAGCACATCCTGGGGTGACAAATTCCCCCGTGTACGTTTTTTCAAATTCCGAGGGACCAAATATCCGGGAATCAGGTGTACCAGAGTTTACGACCAGACTTCGTCCCTCGTTCGACGCCAATCCGCACTGGCTGGATGACGCCATGTGGTATGTCGAGAATGCTGATTTCATTTCGACTGAAATTCGAGATGGGCTCGCTCTTCATTCATATGCGAGGTAATCATTTCTCAATTTTCAACGTAGTAACGCTATGCTCATATTCACATAGGGGCCTCTTTATAAATTATCTACAACTTCCCATCGGTGCCGCTCGTCCCTTTATCTCGGAAGTTGATGATCAATGACGTACAAGGGTGACTGACCCTGCACCTCAAGATTGAACGCCTCATGTAAACACGCACCGCATTAGAGTCTGTCCATTAAAGGTCATGATGAGTCCAGAATGAAATCTGAGTAGATTTCTGATATTTTGTATTCAGGTTATCCATTAATGACGACTGGTGGTTGTGGAGGTGATACATGGTGTTTGGAGCTGATGGTTCTAACATGGAGACATGGAAAAGGGCATGTATGGCTCGCATGTTTTTGAGGAGGCAAAGGGTGAAAGAGATGGCTTGAGCAATGATCTCACAATTTCCCAGATATTTCTCAGATAGCTTTTTAGATGGTCTTGTAGTATGGATGTTATCAGACTTAACAAAGACTTGGAAAGGCTCTGACCATGAGACTCCACTTCACTACCAGATACCATCCCAAGGGTGACAGACAAACCAAGTATATAAACCAAACTCTGAAACAATACCTCCACATCTATTTGTCAAGTACACGTACCAAGGCCCAGTAGTTCGGTAGTGCCGACCAAGTACCCAGCCAGTGACCAAGCCACATACTTAATACACCATTCTCGGCTCGGCACATCCACCGTCCACATCCCTCATTCCCATTCCTCATCCCCATCCACCTTATCCTGTTCACCAACCAATAATCCTCCCCCGTTCCACTCCTTGTTCTTCGATCCACCTCACCTCGGGACACCCTGCCCTTGTTTTCTCCATGGCCACAACACTGTTGTTTTATGGTCTTACACTCCTTATTATTCTGTCCTCAGCTACGTTTTTATTATTCTATTTTCATTGTCATATCCTTGTCTACATTCCTTCATTCTAATTATACTCATTATGGACAATACCCCCACATGCCCTGCATATCTTATTGTCCACATTCCTTATTCCACATGTCGCTTCTTAACCTATATAAGTAGGACATGCATGTACATACTTCTTCATTCTGGGTATCGACTAGGCTTAGGCCCTTTATCTCTTCTTCCCTCTGTAAAGTCCTCCACTTGGTCCGGTACCTTTGGCACCCCCGAGGTATCTTCTCTGTCCCAAATCAGTGGCATGCACGGAAAGTAGGATGCAACGCACGAGCACATTGAAGCCAAAGCTACTACTCCTGGCCTGCAGGACTTGGCCATTGTCTGCCTGACCTTTCGGCAGTCCCGAAATTCATCAGTACCCGCAGCTTGTATCAGGCTTCGGAATTGCCGACGATGCATGGGCCAAGCACCATAGTAATAGTGCTGGCTTCACGATGCTGGCGGGAAGCAGCCAAGTCCTGCAGGCCGGTCATTGTGGCTTGGCTTCAACGTGCTCGTGCATTGTGCCCTACTTTCCATGTGTGCCACTAATTTGGGACAGAAGAGATACTTGGGAGAGTGCTGAGAGTGTCAGCCCGAGTAAAGGACTTTAGACAAGAGGAGGGAGGACAAGAAGGCATAAACCTAGTTGATTTCCAGAACAAAGAACCATCTACATACATTCACTACTTATATAGGTTAAGAAGTGAGATGTGGAACAGGGTGGCACAAGGAATGGAGAACAATAAGGTATGGAGAATCATGTAGAGGTATTGTCCACAATGATCAAGAATAGAACAAAGAATGTGGACGACAATAGAACAATGAAGTATAGGCGAGAACAAAAGAGTGAGTGAGAATAGAACAATGGAAAATGGCCGAATATAAAACAATAGGGCCATGACCGAATAATAGGCAAGTAGTAAATGTCCCAAAGGGGATAGGTTACAGGGAATGAAGGGGAATGAAAGAATAACAAGGATAGAGGGGATGGGATGAGGAAAGTGAACCAAATGATGAGCTGAATGTACCGAGCCAAGACCACATACTAGTGAGGAATGACTTATCACTGGTGTGGGATTAAACAGTAAGGGTCAATCGGTTGGTATTACCGAGTGAACCGGAGCTCGGTATCGTGGGCTTGACAGCTTGACACTATTGCAATTATCAACAACACAACTGAGAAGAACAATGCATGAAATACCACAACTGGAATATCCCCCTTTTATGCTAACAAAGGATATTAAATATATTATTTCTGAGCACATATATGAAGTCAGGGTTAGGAAAAATCAAGCAACAAGTCATAGGAAGGTTAAAGGCAAGAGTCTATCTAGATAGCAGGGTGGTTTCAAAACAGATGACAATCAAGTTTATATAATCAAGGATCAATCACAGTGTTAAATCCATGTGTCGGGCGCTTAGCTAGATACTTCCGGAAGGGTTTCCAGAGGTTCCGAGTGGTTACGAGAGGGGGTTCTTACTCTGGAGGCAGAGGGACTAGAGGTCACGGGTTCACAGATGGAAACGGAAAAGGACAGAAAGACAGGAAGTGCCAGGGGGTTGGGACTGTTCATGGTATTAGGTAATTTGACTAGTCATTTGAGTGGTTCGAGGTCGCAGGGACTTGGCTTCAACTTATGTGTTGCGCTCTCCTTGATCATCTGTCCCTAATTTTGGAAAGTCGGAAAGTTTACCGGAACTGAATCAGAAACTACGACGCAGAATTAAGTTGATATTCATACTGGCAAATAGCCCAGTCGACTGGTGTCTTATATACATATATCTAATCCTTGTACTAACTTTTGCTGAGTAAAGACAAGGGGAGGAGAGAGTACAAGGGGCTAATACAGAACAAAGAACAAGGGAGTGAGGTATTGTAAGGGCAACCCTCTTACAGCCCCGAGATATATCTCAGAGGCGAGCTAAGCAGGGGGAATCCAAAGTTATTTAATTATCTACTACCTAAATACATGTGGAGTCCTCACCTAAGCAGGGGGAATCCAAAGAGGAAAGTCTAAGGATCCCACTGCTGGTGAGCCCCTTTTATACCCTTTATATGGGTGGTCTGTGCACTAGCTTACAAATCAATACATCGGAGTTTGTAGAGCCAATCTCCTGGTACTAAGTCCAAGGCTCGGGTATTTGCTCCGAGTTCTAGTCATCATGTGTTAAGACCTTTTCTGTCTCCACTCGGTGGTTTCTGGGCCTCTTAGCCTCGGAGTTGGTCGGAGTTTGAAATGGGACCTCGGAGTTGGATCGGAGTTTAAAGAGGGTCGTCCCCTGACAGGTATGTGATGATCCTGCATGTCATTTATCAAAAGAGCAGAACCTTGGTCTTGGAATCTCAGAGGTTTGGGATTGCGGAACATCAGGTTAATACAATGGAATTTGTGGAAAGTGATTGTTCAGGCTTTGAATGGTCGGAAAGGTCCTGGAAAATTAATGTGGGTTTATTTGGGGCATGGCCCATAACAGTATCCCTCCACTAGGACCGAGCCCTCGATGTCCTAAGCTTATTCTTGCCATGAATTGAGCAGAGAAGAGTGTGGGGGTATTTTTTAGGCATATTGGGATGTAATAGGTATTTTTCCAAGCGCCCATCTGTTGTATATAAGGGTGTCATGGTTTCTCTACTCCTCTATCTATTGCTTGTTATTGGACTCTGCTACTCCGCTAGACCATATGTACAGTTCTTAGGTAATTAATTAAAGCTCAGTCTTGAGCTGGTCAATACACCAACAAGTATCATTGCTCAAATCCCTCTTCCACTCCCAAGTATTGAAGCTCTTGTTGTTGCTGACATTAGCTCAAGACTCTTATATCCCTACAACACCCTATCATGGATGTTGATCTCCTACAACAAATTCTCACAGGCCTACAGCAAAACAATGCAGACCTGACTGCAATGGTGAACAACCAGACACACCACCTTAACCAACACCTAGTGTCACTACAAGCCCAAACACCCCAGCTGACATCTACAACCACCTCCTCTATCCCATTGTTAAGTCCACGTGTCAGGCGCTTAGCTAGTACTTCTGGAAGGGCTATCTGGGTTAGCGTAGAAGTCCGTGAAGGGACCAAAGGCCGAGAACGGAAGTCGGGGACGGACTACGGATGGAGACGGAAGCGCTGGGAGCTTAGGGTCGGTCACGGATTGGTTCAATCCGGTCACTGAGGTGTTTGAGGTCGAAGGGACTTGGCTTCAACTTATGTGTTGTGCCCTCCTCGATCATCTGTCCCTAATTTTGGAAAGGAGACGGAAGTTTACTGGAAGTGAATCGGAAACTAGGGGGTAGACTAAGTCGATATTCATACTGGCAAATAGTCCAGTCGACTGGGAGACTATATACATGCAACTATCCTTGTACTATCTTTGCCGGTCATAAAACAAGGAGAAGGGGAGTACAAGGGGTCAATATAAAAGAGAAAACAAGGGAGAGAGGTACGCGATGGTCCTGCGCATCGGTTATCAAAGTATTGAGTCCTCGGTCGGAAATGGACTCGGGGACGGTGTCTCAGTCGTGACGGGAACGGGCACGGGAACACGGTTTCTCGGAGGGACTTTGTCGGGAACGGGAATTACGGAAAACAATCCTTTGTCCTTTTGGTTGGAAAGGTCTCGGAACAGAGGCGGGTGGTTGTGGGGGTTAGTGTGGGTTGTTGAAAGCATGGGCTATAACACCCATCAGCTGGCAAAATTGCAAGACCAGAACTATTTGACGGCTCATCAGAGAAGATTGATATCTTCCTGCGTGAGCTCTACCTGAACTTCAAGGACAATGCATCTTATTTCAAAGTGGATGATATGCGAAAGATCCACTTTGCCTTGTCCTATATGAAAGTGAAGTTTGCAGCTCAGTGGGCAAGTTGTATCACAGGGGAACTGGAAGCAGGAACACACAGCTACCAGAGTTGGGAGGAATTTTGTACTAAGCTGCTGATGACCCAAACAAGAAAGAAATGGCTCAACAAAAGTTAGAGCAGCTGAGACAAGGAGGAAGGCCAGCAACAGAGTTCTTTGTGGAGTTTTGTTATGGCCCGTACTCTCAATAAACCCATACCAGCCCCCACAACCACCCACACCTTTTCCGGGACTTTTCCGATCGCTCAAAGACTGATTAACCAATTTCCGGATGTCCGACATACATTCCGAGGTTCTGCGTTTCCGAACCTCCGAAGACTCCGAAGTCAAGGTTCCGATACTTTGATAACCGATGCGCAGGATCATCGCGTACCTTACTCCCTTGTTCCTTCTTCCTATTGACCCCTTGTACTCCCTTTCTTCTTGTTCTATGACCAGCAAAGATAGTACAAGGATAGTCACATGTATATAGTCTGCCAGTCGACTAGACTGTTCGCTAG
>QLPI01019451.1:0-14209 GCA_003314275.1 Chroogomphus rutilus | reverse complement strand
ACGAGTTCCTGTGTTTATTTACTATCGGACGCCGTAAACCTCAATTCTTATAATATGCGTCAAGACCTTGGAGAAACCTGAGAAATTTGTTTCTTGGGAGCTTCTACCATTTCATCCAGTCCTGCCTCGTGCTACGAAGTCTTCGACTGTAAGTTCGATTTTTAATGCTCAGTGATACTCTCGAATCATTCCTTAGATCTTGGGTTATGAAAAATAGCTGTGAGCAGGCCTTCTGTGTCTGTTATATCTGGAGACATCAGAGGGACTCAACCAAAATTTTCGACCCAATTTTCTGGCAAAATCAGCTCATTGAAATTGATAGTAGACCATTAAATGAAGTATCTAACAACAAAATAAAGTCAATCTAATGAGCCAATTTTTTTCTAAAATTATTTTTATTTTGGACATGTCAAAATTTTGGCCCACACCCCCCCAAAAAAAACCAAAAATCTGGGAAAATGTGCAATCAATAGCTATCATTAAGTAGTGTATGATTCCGATAAAATTGTGAAAAAATAACTAAATACCAACTAATAAACAAATAAATACAAATCCAGCACAATCATTACCCAGCCGTATAATGCCTGCTGGCCACTGTCCAAAAAGCAAACAAAACATTACTGGACATAATGCAAAACCCTTTGCATTCTGGAGTACTTGACAGTCTGCTCCTGATGCCATGCCTCTGTTTGATACCCACATCTTCTGCCTACTCCGATTCCTGCCACAAATTCTACCATTGATAACTCGACCGCACTAGACAGCTTTGTGCTTGTATTTGAGGATCAATACTTGCAGGTGCATGATGAATTTAGTAATCACATCTTTCATGGAGGTTGAGTGCATGTATAGTTGGCATCTGCCCTTCCAAAGTGAGCAAATGTCTATGGCTTGGGAAAAGTGATTGCTAGTAGTGGCATTCACTGAGACATTGGCACTGATGGTGGTATTGGAACCATTCAAACACTCTGGGCAAGAGATGTCACTGATCCCTTGGATCAAAATATGTAAGTGAGGTAACTTGTTATCTTCAAACACTCATTGATTTGTCACTATGTTTTTCACAGATATGGCTCTCATCCTATATACCTTGAACATCGGTTTGATGAGGCAACCAGCTCCTCATCATTGCATGGGGTGTTTCTTTTTATGTGAGCAGCAACAGGTGTTTCAAAACTGGGTAATTGAAATTCTGGCAGCTCTGCAGGGGAAGATATCTTACTCCAAATGCCACCTAATTCCAATGTATCTCTTATCAAATATTGTCTTTTGGACACCTAGATGAGTAGATGAGTTGAAAAGTGATATTGAAGCAACTTCTCAGGAAATAATGATGAGGAAGTAGCAGTACTTGCAAAGGTGGAATCCAAATGCCCATGCTGGAACCCAAATCTGTGTACCAACAAGCTCAGAGTAGTATTTCTCAATGACTTTTTGTGGGCTTGGGCCAGAAAAGAAATAAAAGTTGAGAGTACCTGTGGAGGTGTTCATCTCAAGACACTTGAGTGTGGAAAAAAGTAGTAAATTACCTCCAAGGAGACAATATTCAATAAGAGATACATTAGAATTAGGTGGTGTTTAGAGTAAGATATTTTCCACTGCAGAGCTGCTTGGGCTATTAGAAAGCAAACCAAGTATTGCATATAATTACTGAACAAGCCATGAAGTCAATTGAAGTTATACTTGACTAAAATTTACATCATAACATCAAGATTTGGGGTGAAAAGTTGCACTGAAAAGGCCCAAAAATTTGGCCACCCTTAAAACCCATTGGAAAAACTTTGGAACATGTTTTTTAGACATATTTTGACATTCTGAATCTGAATCTAACATCAGTTTGTCCCAAAAAAATTGTGATCACTCAAAACCAAATTGGTTAAGTTTGCTTGTCCAATACTGTTCACATTAATTGGTAAGGATCTTCTAATCATTTATGGCATGTAAAACATATGTTCGTTTGGCTGGAATTCAATGTGCTCTAAAGGAGGGGAGTCATTGTAAATATCAATTGATAGGTTGACATTGAATAAAAGCCAAGCCACCTGTCCCCCCCCTCCAACTATGAAGAAAATATTATTCTGTTTTTATATTTCTTTTATGTGAATGATAAAGAAACTTGTGAATTCATGGGTAAGTTCTCTGGGATTTTATCAGAAAGTGATAAGAGGTTAGATGTCCTCCCAACATTATCAGTTAAGTGACTAGCTACACTCTGCCCTTTGGGTGGAGGATATAGCAAGGTGGCTTTGCCATGGCTGCCGGTGCCCCTGCAGCTGCTATGCAGGGGGGGCATCCCTATGGCTACCTATGCAAGTGCAAGGAAGGGGGGGGGTTGACCATGAGTTGGCATCCAAGCAATTTGATACATATTGTAGCCATTCTGTTCTAAAAATCACATTGAACCTTTTCAATCCAATGTGAAGTGTCTTGTAAAAAAAAAAAAAAAAAAAAAAAAAAAAACAAGACATGTAAAATTGCCAAAATAAATTGTTTTCAGGCAGTTATTCCAAACCAACAGTTGCAAAACTGATGTATTAACACCATCTATCCTCAGACCTGTGTTATATAATTTTGAGTAATATAATATACATTTAGATAGAGGGCACAAAACATTTTCAATTAATCAAAGTGCATTAGAAGCCTTTACATAGTAGTGTACTACTGTACTAAAGCAGAGACAGTAGTTTCCAGTCAATTATTATCTCAGCTATAATTCTCTATTAATTTCAAACAGATTTCTAACCCTTGCTTTTCTAGCAGCCTGGTGTGATAAAACAATAACCTGAATGAATGAATACATAAAATGGATGTAATAAGATTAATAGATTACAGACATAGAGGTCAGTGTGGAGGAAGGAGGGTTAGGGATTAGGAGAGAGAGAGAGAGGAGAGTTGCAGCAGAAGATGTTAGAAATGCAAACCGCCATGCCCAAAGTCCCCGATTAGTAAGCAAGGCCATTGTTGGCCATTTTAGGTCTTGTGCAGTTATAAAACATTCTTTTCATTTCATCTTTATACAATTTATTGTATTCAAGCATTATAACTAGTTACAGTCCTTGTACAGTCTCCCTCAATGTGTCAAGCGTCGGATTACTGACGGACTTCGGTACTGCCAAGGGGTGTTGTCGAAAGGTCGGGCGGACTATGGCCAAGTCCTGCAGGCCAAGAGTAGTGGCGTTGGCTTCAACGTACTCGTGTGTTGCGCCCTACTTGCCGTGCGTACCACTGTATTTGCAACAGACAGATACTCGGGGGGATGCTGAGGATGCCGGCCCAAGTCGAGGACTTAACAGAAGAGAAGAAGGTAGAAGGGCCTAAGCCTAGTCGATACCCAGAATGAGGAAGTATGTACATCCATGTCCTACTTATATAGGTTTAAGAAGCGACATGTGGAATAAGGAATGTGGGACAACAAGATATGCAGAGCATGTGGTCGTTGTCCACAATGAACAAAATTAGAACAAGGAATGCAAAGTGGGGATAGAACAATAAAAGACAGGACAATAGGGTCGTGACTCAAGATGGGACAATAGGGAGTGGCCGAGTATAAAACAATGGGGTCATGTCCAAGGATAATACAAGGACAGGAAGTCCCGAGGTGAATGGACCGAGGAGTACAGATGGCAGATGTGCCAACCCAGGACCGGCGCACCAAGTGTTATGCATGCGACATGGGCACTTGGTCGTGGATATAGGATGATTGCTCGGTCGGCACTGCCGGCAGATGGGTCTCGGTATGTGGACTTAACACAATGGTTTGACATCATGCAAACACTGAGGTAAGACATTATCTGACCCTTGTATTATATTTAGCTTACCCATATGCTACAGTGACATTGTTGTATAGGTAAATATTCGTGGTTTGACATCGTGCAAACACTGAGTGACATTGTCATATAGTTTTCTTATCATTTGTCAAGTCCGCAACACCGAGTACCGGCTCACTCGGGAATACCGACCAACCGGCCCTTACCCACATCATTTTGCACTACCACATGGCCTCGGCTCAGTATACCCGGTACATTGTATGGACCACTCCTCTTGTCCTATCCTCTTCATTGTTCCTTCACCCCCTATCTACTCCTTGACCCATTTCCCCCGAACAACATGATGGCCACTCATTGTCCTGGCCACTGCCATTGTTTTATCCTGGGCCGTCCTCTATTGTTCTATTCTCGCCCACCACTTCATTATCTTATTCTCAGAGATACTCTATTATCCTAATCCCACTTACATTCCTTATTCTATTTCTGATCACTGTGGACAATGCCTCCATGTGGTTTCTTCATACCTTATGGTCTCCATTCCTTACGCCACCCTGTTCCACATCTTGCTTCTTAACTATATAAGTAGCGGGATGTATGTAGATAGTTCCTTACTCAGAATATCAATTGGTTCGCACCCCTTTGTCCGTTTCTTATTCCTAAAGTCCTTCGCTCAAGCCGACGCCCCTGGCATCCTCACGAGGCTCCTCCCACTACCCAAATTAGTGGCATGCATGGATCAGCAGGGCACAATGCACGAGCACGTTGAAGCCTAGCCACTCCAGAACAGTTTGCAGGACTTAACCGATATTTTGGCATTACCGAATCCTGACATCGTTACAGAAGAGGGGGAGAAAGCAGAGTTGTATGAAGGGTGAAAGGAGGGAGGATTTATGAGTGAGAAAAAAGGAGAGGGGGAGAGGAGAAGGAGAAGAAACAGCCAAGAAATGACAAAGAAGAGAAGAAGAGAAGTAAAAAAAAAACAGAACCAACACTAACCATCTCTAACTCAGGCTTCTCCCACAACTTGGACGCCACCTCACAGAACCATAATACAGTATGCTCCATGGGCTAAGCTAGGTACTTTTGTGAGAGCTGCCTAAAGTGCATAGTGAGGCCTGGCATGGTATGCACAATGGTGAAGAACTATGTAACATAACAGATGGTGTGAGGAAACATATGGAATGACAGACATTTCAGGAAATATATGATGGATGTGATAGATGGTGTAAGGAAACATATGGTGTGCAGATAGTAGAGGAAATATGTAACATGATATAACCAGAGGTTGAGAAAACATGACATAATGGTGAACAAACATGAAAAAAGGCAAAAAACACAGTGTGCATATGTCAGTGGGTGGTGAAGGGTTTTATATTATGTCAGATGGTGGAGAGCAAGATTAGAGAATAAAATTTTCCTTGTTACCTGAGTATGGCAATTTATAAGAAACATGCACAAGGTATGGTGGTTTTATCAGTCATTGGGGTGGTGTCAAACATACTAAGATTCAAAAACCCTGGTAAGAAATTCCTGGATTTAGTAGTTATTGTCAATATTTTTTGGTGTAGGTATGTGTAGGTTATCAATGTCAAATGTGATTGTAGGCAGAACACCACTTCCTCTCACCATGGCCATTCTCTTCCACACAAACAGTGTAGCAACATCAGCACACCATACATTCTGACAGGCCCATACATGTGAGTGTCAGAAGGTGGGGTATACTGTTAAATATAAGGACTGAAATACTATCTCAGTCTCTTGGAAAAGAGCTCATATTAGAAGTAATTAGCTACCTGAAATACTATCTAAAAGAACAGTTAACAATTGTATGAAATATAAGAATAAACTTGAACTCATACCTCAGTCTAGGGAATGGCATGGGTCACCCACGGGTCAAATGTGGGTGACCCGCACCCGACCCATGGGAAACCCGAACCCATCAACCCATGGGTTTTTTCCCATGGGTCGACAGGTCTCGGGTGCACGCCGCACCCGCACGCAATACGTCGCGTTCGTCATGGCGCATGCGCATACGTCGCGTACATGGCAGCGCATGTGCGTACGGGCGTTGCGTACGTCGTGTTCATCGCGGCCCATGCACATACATCGCATACGTCGCGTACGTCGCGGCGCATGCGCGCACGGGCGTTGCGTATGTCACGTTCGTCATGGCACGTGTGCATACATCGTATATGTTGCGTTTGTCACGGCGCGTGCGCATACGTCGTGTATGTGGCGGCGCGTGCATGTAACGGGTGTTGCATACGTCGTGTACATCGCGTTTGTGGCATCGCGTGCACGTATGGCGCGTTCGTCGCATTCAGGGCATCGTGTTTGTGTCGGCACATGCACGTACGCGTTCGTCGCGTTCATGTCGGAGTTGACGCCCCAGGTTGGGCCCGGGTCACGGGTGCTCGCGGCTTGACCCGCACCCACACCCAAGGACACCCGACCCGGTGACCCGTGCAGGTTGACCTGACCCGTGAATTTCCCTACCTCAGTCTCTTGGAAAAGAGCTGAGGTCACAGAGTCACACAACTGCAAAATACAATGGCAAATTCAAATTCCTATCAAAGGCAGATATCAGAGATAATAATGAATAGAACCCATACCCTCTCTCTAATACCATCAGGTCCTGGTTGCCAGGTGTAAGGAGAAGAGATGTTTGGGCTGAATATCAAATCCTTAACATATACAGGTGGGTACCAGGTAGGGTAGATGGTAGAAGAAAGAGGGAGTTGAACTGGTCACATGATGGGATGAATGACATTAGAGGGTGGGAAGGGATTATATAAATGCTGACCAATAGCTGACTCATAATGCCCTGACAAGCAGCCTCCTGCCCTCTGAGTAGAAGCAGCCAGGTGGCTCTGTCACAGCCCAGCCAGCCCAGTCTAGCAGAAGAGCCCAGCAGAAACCCTAGCAGAAATCCCAGCAGAGCTCAGTCAAACCCCAGCCAAGACCCCAGCCAAGACCCTAGCCAAGACCCCAGCTGAGGCCCAGCCAAGACCCCAGCCAAGGTGCAGCCAAGACCCCAGCTGAGGCTCAGCCAAGACCCCACCCAAGGCCCATCCAAGACCCTACCCAAGGCCTAGCCAAAACCCCACCTAAGGCCCAGCCAAGACCTCAGCCGAGGCCCAGTCTGATGAGATTATGAGCAAATACAGTAGGAATGAAGAATTCTTTAGGCAGCTAATTTATTTATCTCCTCAGTATAGTCAATAACTAAGATGTATATTCGAAAATATACCTAATTTATTTATCTTACAAAAGAAATAACAGAGAATTAGCCTTAAAGGCTTGTACAATATTTTACACAACTCACCTCCTCAGTATAGTCAATAACTGAGGAGGGAGGCTCTGCGCGGGTAGTGTCTCACCCGCATATACCTTGCAGCCAGCCCTTGACCCTATCGAAGGTTTGAGCCAGGCTGCCGGTTCCAAACCCAGGGAGCCGGCCACGCTAGTCGCGTCATGCGTGGACAGGCGCCCGTAAGTAGCGTACATAGTAGAACACAAATAACTTCCTCAATAATGAGGATAAAAATACAAAGAAAATTGAGGAAAATAAAGAATCGAAAAGCGCACTGAATGGTACCAAAATCGATATGATAATACAATATATTGAGATTGTCCTCTCAGGGGTGAATGCAAGTTTGCACCCAACACAGTCAAGACCCCAGCCAAGACCCCAGCTAAGGCACAGCGAAGTCCCCAGCTGAGGCCCAGCTAAGACCCTAGCTCAGGCCTAGCCAAGACCCCAGCCAAGACCTTAGCTCTGAAAAAACTTGGTTATTATAAAGATCTCATCATGGGGAATCCCAGACTCTTGAATGGCCTTCCCCATGGCCGCTTCATTGTCTTGATGGAAACAACATGCATGTATGCAACAGAGAGAGCAGGCCTGCTGTGGTCATGATAGAAATTCAATGAGAGATGTATCATAGTAATATGACTTACTGTCTCAAAATATCTGTATCAATGTTATAGTTTAAAGGGACATGATCTCTCATATGGATCAAGCAATAAAAAATAAATAAAAACATTCAATACATTCTTGACCATTTCCTCAGTCTTCTCTCTCCCTCCAGGATCCCCGATCCAGCATATTAAGACCAAATACCAATTTTGCAGGGTCAGTGTGCAGGGTTACAATGCAGATCATCTCACATGTGACATGTAGGGAAATGAGCACAAAAAGATTAATGCAACTTAAGTAGGTGTACAAGGGATACACAGACTAATAAGAGAACCTCTCAGTGTGTGTGGTCAACACTATTTTATAGATGATAACTACCTAATAAGAGAACTATAGAGACGTTAGATTATATTTTACATTGAATTATTTGGCTCACCCTCTCAGTATGTGTGGTCAACACTGAGGAGGGAATAATACTGCACGCGAATGCATGCAAATATTATGAGCTGTGTGACGTCATAATTGACCACTAGTATGAGTTTTGAGGATTGCGCGCGATGCTCCATCGGAGTTTAAAATCTGATAGAGTGTTGTACAATATACAGAAATACAAGGCTTTCGGTTTGCAAAAAATAAAAGAAAAATAAAAGGAAAAATAAAAAAGAAATACCAATAATTCCCCATAAAAATTATGGGATTTGTGGCAATTTTATTTATATTTGGCTTGGATTGTTAGGCCAATCCCAACATGACATACCCAAGACCAAGGGCTAGAACATTTTGCCCATTATTGACCATAAAGTTGGAACTTAACTTGATATTGTAGTTCAGAGTATAATTACAAAGCTCTCTACACAAATGTAACAAAGGTGGGGAAAAGACCATATGACATTTAGAACAAAATAAAGTGGGTAAAATCATAAGTACAAATCTTTCATTGATATAGTACTACAGCCATAACTGTTAAACCTGATTTTGCTGAGTTTCAGGTTTTCTTTGTGTTCCCATATGCCATGATCAAGAACAATTGTGAACCTTCAAAACTGGGTACGATCCTCTATAGGCTGGGAATAAAGAAGCAAGTGCCAAAATAACATTATGCTCAAATTAATGTGGATATCCTGAAAGTATGAAGATGCCAAATGCAAGAATGATTGTAAACATGTCACACAAACATGAAGCTCTGTTAACATTCTTAGCAGCAGAGTTGCCTTTCACCCTTGTCTCCAATATTTCCAGTAAGCAGTTTTTAAGCATGCACAGAATTGCAAATAGGTGCATGGAAATCTTTGAATCATCCATAGTGGTAGAGCACATAAAGTAGGGTGGTGGCAGACTGAAGAATAAACAAAATATTGCAAAAACTATGATAAACAGCCCAGTCAGTGTCACAAAGAATTGAAACATTAGCGGTGATGGTGTGAGGTCAGGGGATAAGGAAATGTGCATGAGCATGGTCAGACAGGTGTGTAGTATATATCATTATTGTGCAGAGGGAGGAGGGTTCATGTAGGTCATCAATGTTGGTAGTAGGAATCCCCCTCTCTACTCTCTGTCCCAATCATAATCCCCCTCTGTCCTTTCTGTCCCAACCTTAATTCCTATCTATCCTGACTCTACATCATCCTGACACTCTATTCCTAACTTTACTATCACACTCATTCCCAACACCTCTCCCAGTCTATCTATCACCCTCTCTTTCCTTCCATTTATCCCAATCAAATCTGCCAAACTTCCTGGCACATCTCATTTGTTCCTTTCTCCTCTTATGCCTTTATTTCTTTCCTTACTTTTTCAGTCAAAAAATAAATAAATAAATAAAATAAAACAAAAAAATATTTTGAGACTATTTCATAGTCTCACTCTCTTGACGCCCCTCCATGTCATTATCCTCCCTCTGTTTCCCCTTCCCTTTATCCTCCTTTTCCTTTTCCTCCTCTTTATTCCCCTCATCATCATCCATCAACTGATCACTCCTATCTGAATCTCCCAAATCTCCTGCATTTCTGGGCACTCCTGAATCCCTGCACTGGTCCTTACCCAATGACACTACCACAGAACCTATGAACCAAGCCCCCTCTACCAAGTGGAGGAGCATTTTATTCATCCTCACCTGCTCCTACAGGAGAACCTCCCAGATCTCAGCAGGATGCTGAGATCCTGACCCTTCCAGCTATGGGACTTCTACAGTTATCAAATGTCCACTGGGCCTCAGGGCCATCTTCTGCTCACTTGGCTGTATTGTAATGGCCTGGTTTGGCCTCTTCTTTGGCCTCTTGCTCTCCATTTTCCCCTCACTCTCTCTCTCCTCACTCTCCCTTTCCAACTTCATCTTCTCCCAGCTCTTGGCCTTTCGTTGCTGAGGGGCTGCCAAACTGCACCCCACTTTCCACTTGTTACATCGGCCACATATAGCCCCTATCCTCCACACCTCACAGGTATCCCAATACTCCTTGCACATCTTGCAAGGTAGATGAAGGAATGGCAACCACTCTTGGGTCGACTTTTCCTTGTGCTATTTAAATAAAGTCAATAAAAGAAAAGAAGAAACCACTACCACTTACCTGGGCCCCTTTTGGCCTCTCACTCTTTCCCCTTCCTCTCATACTCAGCCTTTTGCTGGGCCCCAATTCCATGCTCCTACCCCCTTTACATGGCAAATCCTTTGGTTCTCCCAAACTCCCAGGAGCCCCTATTATCAAGTACATGTACCAAGTGTCCAGTAATTCGGCAGTGCCGACTGAGTATATCGGACTATGACCATGCCCAAGTGTCCAAGTAGCATGCAAATTACTTAGTGTGCTGGTCTTGGCTTGGCACATCCACCCTCCACATCCCCATCCCCATCCTTTGTCTACTCTTCTTCATTCTACCAACCAATAAACCTACCCTGTCCGTTCCTTCTTCCTTGACCTACCTTACTTTGGGACATTTTGTCCTTGTATTATCCTTGGCCATGGCCCTATTGTTTTATAGACGGTCACTCCCTATTGTCTTATCCTTGGCCACATTCATATTATTCTATCTTTTATTGTTCTACCCTCGTTTACATTCCTTCATTCTAATTTTACTCATTGTGGACAATACCCACATACTCTGCATACCTTGTTGTTCCACATTCCTTATTCCACATGTCGCTTCTTAAACCTATATAAGTAGGGCATGCATGTACATACTTCTTCATTCTGGGTATCGACTAGGCTTAGGCCCTTCTACCTTCTCCTCCTCTGTTAAGTCTTCTACTCAGGCTGGCATCATTGGCATCCTCCCAAGTATCTATCTGTTGCAAATCAGTGGTATGCATGGAGAGTAGGGTATAACACACAAGTATATTGAAGCCAAAGCCACTACTTCTGGCCTGTAGGACTTGGCCATTCCCATCTGACACCTCAGCATTCCCAAAGCTTGACACCTATGGCATCAGCACCCTCATCTTCAGATGACATATCCTGCTTCCCTGAATCCTGAGGAGGTCCCATTTCATTTGCATCCTTGAGAACCTGAGCTTCCACCTGTTTGGCCAATTCTTCCCTCTCCTTCACAGCTGTTTTGGCAGCTACATCGACCATCCATTTTTATTCAGCAACCTTGGTTGCTGCCTCTGTGTCAGCCATTTTCCTGTTGGCCTCTGCCTTTTCCGCTGCTAGTTTAGCAGCCACCTCTGCCACTTTGCCATGGCCTCCTCCTCCTTTTTCTTTGCCTTGGCCTCAGCAATTTGGGCAGCCTCAGCCTCCCACTTCTGCTGCCTCCCCAACCTCTTCTTCTCCATCTTAGCCTTTTGCGGGTTGTCCTCATCAGTTTCATAGTCCATTTTTTTGCATCTTGATGGGGTTGCACAATTAGATGTGTTGGTGGTTGGTGTTTTAGTGCTAGGTCCCAAACCTCGAGTGATGTCATAAATAGGCATCCTAAACTTTATTTTCAATCTCCACCTACCTACCACCTTCATGGGTTCAGCTACTAAGGGGGGGATACTGTCAAGTGCATATACCGAGCAACCGGTAGCTCGGCAGTGCCGACTGAATGATGAGTCCAATTCAACATGCAAGAGACCAAACCACATATACAGTGACTTACAAAACTGAGTCAATGTTTGGTGCTTTTGGACTATTCATTGAATAGCTTTGAATGTAAAACATATATGAAAAAGGTGTTGGTACATCAAAGAAAGAATCTGATCAGGGCCATGCAACCATTGAAAAATTATGTAATTCTGGTCAGGGGTGATAAAGATATGGGCAATTCAAATCAAGGGCCCATTGACTCAGTTTTGTGAGAGGGTATCAGAGAAATAGTAAGTTGCAATTCTTATACTTGGTATTGCCCCCCTTGTGCTTAATTACTGCCTCAAGTCTTCTAGGCATACTCTCTATCAAATTCTGACACACCTCTGGTGGTATGTTATTCCATACCTCCTCTACTCTCTCTCAAATTTGCCAAACTCCCTTGGGTGATGTTGGATACTCCTTAAGCCTGTTTTTTTGTATGATCCCAGAGGTACTCAATAGGATTCAGGTCTGGAGACTGTGCAGGCCAGTCCAGGAGAGTGATATTGTTGTTTTCCATCCAGTTCTTGGCCTTTTTGACTTGTGCTTTGGGTCATTGTCCTGTTGAAAAATTACCTGTTTCTCAGGAATTCCACTTTCCTCCAGGCTGGGCAGCACATGGTCCTCCAAAATGGACACAAACTGATCAGCATCCATCTTCTCCTCAATCCCTGCCAGCTGGCCAACACTATTCCATCCCATACACCCCCATACCATAATGTTTCCCCCTCTAAACTTGACTGTCCCTTGTACCTCTCTCTCAATCAACCCCTCCCCCTTCTGTTTCCAGACCCACTGCCTCCCATCTGACCCAAACCTGTTGATTTTGGTCTCATCTGACCAAATGACACTCTTCCAGTCCTCTACAGTCCACTCTCTGTGCTTCAAAGCAAAGGTCAACCTCAGCTGTCTATGCCTTGCACTGAGGAAGGGCTTTTTCTTCTTCACCACAGCCTTGAATGAATGTTTCCTGAGGAGTCTTCTGACTCTTTCTGAGGAGACTGGGTGGGAGATGATTGTATTGATATGTTTGGTGACCTGAGTAGCATTGGCAGCTCTGCCAGTAGCAATTTGTGATAAAATAGAATGTTGATCTAGAGGAAAGCTTGGGGGGACGACCTCCAGAGGAGCAGGGCTGGTGGGGATGGAGAGTTCTGAGAGTCCTGGATACTGTAGACTGGCTGAGGCCAAGTCTTGAGGCAATAGTGTGAGTGGAATGACCTTGAGAGGCCAAGGAGAGGATGTTTTCTTTTTGAGCAGAGGAAGTGGGGTGCATTGGACTGTAGTGAAGTTCTAGACATGTTGGAGGGGATTAAATACCTTAATTGAGTTCTCATGAAAGATAAGGTTACCATAGTAACCATCTGTGAAAGGCAACAAATTCCCACAGTAATGTGCTCTTCCAACTAGGCCAAAAGGCCACTATGCCAGGTTATCTGGCATTAGTCTGTGGGCACTATTTAAATAGCAACTTGTTACATGTATTCACCAACCATTGCAATGGTATGTAACAGTACCTTCCCCTTAGCCCTCGAGGTGCCCCAGTGATGATATCTTAACAGGTTTCCCAGGCCTGTCTGTGGCTTCCCCCAAGCATGTTATGATGATGAGAAAGGATGTAATCGTAATATATTTAATCTCCCAAAGGCAAGACAATGGTGAGGTTCTGATTGGGGCTTGGCTTCAATGTATTGCATTGCGCCCACTAGACTGCACGGTCCCCAATTTCATAAGGGTGAGACAGAACAGAAATGAACAGAGGAACCTTAGTCAAAATCAAGATTGATTTTCTGACTGAAGACTGAACTATGAGTACAAGATCTTTTATAGTACTTTCTAATCTATTAGGAGTCGAATAGATTCCTATAATAGGATGAGAAAGCCGAGGATCGTGAAAAGTGAGAAACAGAATTACTATATCCCAAATAATGATCTCCTCCATGATATTGGGGAGTGACATGTCACTCCAATTCCCAATGGAGTTACCCTAAGGAACGTAATAGCAGATCGGATATAAAGGACTGAGCGGAATTGCAAACAGATGAAAATGAAATGAAATGTAATGAAAGATATTAAACATAAATGAGGACAGAATGTAAAAGCGAGCATATGGGATGTGACGTAAATGAGTGGAGTGAATTGACAAAAGCATGTGATGCCAAGATGGATACACGAGGTACATATAGTCTGTAGGCTCAGGGTGTTGTAGAGTTGCTCTAGGTAATGAATACCTAAAAGCCTGCGCCCACCGGTCCTTTTCTCTGGTGGGATCTAGCGCAGTCATTCGGCACAGCTAGAATAGGTTCTGTGACTCGGCAATGTATGAACGAAAATAGATAGTGAACGAAATATGGTGTGATGTGACAGGGATGTGACCTTGATGAGACGCAAATGCGTCACGCTGACTAATACTTGGACTTTGACTTTGGAACTTGAATACAATAGTCTAGACGTTTCTAGACTAGTCTTGACTTGGA
>QLPI01019450.1:0-15786 GCA_003314275.1 Chroogomphus rutilus | reverse complement strand
ACGAGTTCCTGTGTTTATTTACTATCGGACGCCGTAAACCTCAATTCTTATAATATGCGTCAGGACCTTGGAGAAACCTGAGAAATTTGTTTCTTGGGAGTTTCTACCATTTCATCCAGTCCTGCCTCGCGCTACGAAGTCTTCGACTGTAAGTTCGAGTTTTAATGCTTAGTGATACTCTCGAATCATTCCTTAGATCTTGGGTTATGAAAAATAGCTGTGAGCAGGCCTTCTGTGTCTATTTTATCTGGAGACATCAGAGGGACTCAACCAAAAATTTTGACCCAATTTTCTGGCAAAATCAGCTCATTGAAATTGATAGTAGACCATTAAATGAAGTATCTAACATCAAAATAAAGTCAATCTAATGAGCCAATTTTTTTCTAAAATTATTTTTAATTTGGACATGTCAAAATTTTGGCCACACCCCAAAAAAAAACCGAAAAATCTGGGAAAAATGTGCAATCAATAGCTATCATAAAGTAGTGTATGATTCTGATAAAATTGTGAAAAAATAACTAAATACCAACTAATAAACAAAGAAAATACAAATCCAGCACAATCATCACCCAGCCGTGAGATGCTGTATAATGCCTGCTGGCCACTGTCCAAAAAGCAAACAAAACATTACAGTATAGTAGACCTCCTTGATACAGGATACCTCCTTGATACAAAATGATTTTCCAAGGTCAATTCTCATTCCAGTAATACAGGGTTTTGCACAAAGAATCTACTATATATAAGCAACATTTAAGCCAACCCACACAAAGGAGGGAGAAGAATTGCTTTCAGGAGGAATTTATTTTCATCTAAACTTTCTCAATTCTGATAACATACAATCTTAAATCAGTGATTGCTCAGCTTTTCTGAGAGATTTTGTCATAGAGTGTTCACATTAGGGAAGCTATGCATCTCCTATTGCTAATTACAAAAACTCTGAGTGGGATTTGACCTAAATTGACCTTAATCTGACCATAAAAATATTGGGGCTACTAAAGCATGACATGCAACACACTAGTAATACAAAGAAATGGATGACTAATCACCACGGGCTGCAAATTCCATGCATGGAGAATTAGGTGTCACGCTTGTATCAAGGACCTATACCTGTGACATTTTGACCTGTTCCACAAAACAATTTACTCTGCCACAACAAATGCTTTTTCGCCCCTATAATATAGAGCAAAAATGTTCTCAAGACACTTCTTAGCTGTAATATAATTTTTTGTAAATTTAATCTACAAAATTTTGAGCTAAAATTGAGCTTGACTGAAATCTGTATCAAGGAAGTCTACTATACTGTACTGGACATAATGCAAAACCCTTTGCATTCTGGATTACTTGGCAGTCTGCTCCTGATGCCATGCCTCTGTTTGATACCCACATCTTCTGCCTACTCCGATTCCTGCCGCAAATTCTACGATTGATAACTCGACCGCACTAGACAGCTTTGTGCTTGTATTTGAGGATCAATACTTGCAGGTGTGTGATGATAGTAATCACATCTTTCATGGAGGTTGAGTGCACGTATAGTTGGTGTCTGCCCTTCCAAAGTGAGCAAATGTCTATGGCTTGGGAAAAGTGATTGCTAGTAGTGGCATTCGCTGAGACATTGGCACTGATGGTGGTGTTGGAACCATTCAAACACTCTGGGGGAGAGATGTCACTGATCCCTTGGATCAAAATATGTAAGTGAGGTAACTTGTTATCTTCAAACACTCATTGATTTGTCACTATGTTTTTCACAGATATGGCTCTCATCCTATATACCTTGAACATCGGTTTGATGAGGCAACCAGCTCCTCATCATTGCATGGGGTGTTTCTTTTTATGTGAGCAGCAACAGGTGTTTCAAAACTGGGTAATTGAAATTCTGGCAGCTCTGCAGGGGAAGATATCTTACTCCAAATGCCACCTAATTCCAATGTATCTCTTATCAAATATTGTCTTTTGGACACCTAGATGAGTAGATGAGTTGAAAAGTGATATTGAAGCAACTTCTCAGGAAATAATGATGAGGAAGTAGCAGTACCTGCAAAGGTGGAATCCAAATGCCTATGCTGGAACCCAAATCTGTGTACCAATAAGCTCAGAGTAGTATTTCTCAATGACTTTTTGTGGGCTTGGGCCAGAAAAGAAATAAAAGTCTAGAGTACCTGTGGAAGTGTTCATCTCAAGACACTTGAGTGTGGAAAAAGGTAGTAAATTACCTCCAAGGAGACGATATTCAATAAGAGATACATTAGACTTAGGTGTTTAGAGTAAGATATCTTCCACTGCTGAGCTGCTTGGGCTGTTAGAAAGCAAACCAAGTATTGCATGTAATTACTAAACAAGCCATGAAGTCAATTGAAGTTATACTTGACTAAAATTTACATCATAACATCGAGATTTGGGGTGAAAAGTTGCACTGAAAAGGCCCAAAAATTTGGCCACCCTTAAAACCTGTTGGAAAAACTTTGGAACATGTTTTTTAGACATATTTTGACATTCTGAATCTGAATCTAACATCAGTTTATCCCAAAAAAATTGCAATCACTCAAAACCAAATTGGTTAAGTTTGCTTGTCCCATACTATACATGTTAATTGGTAAGGATCTTCTAATCATTTATGGTATGTAAAACATATGTTCGTTTGGCTGGAATTGAATGTGCTCCAAAGGAGGGGAGTTATTGTAAATATCAATTGATAGGTTGACATTGAATAAAAGCCAAGCCACCTGTCCCCCCTCTCCAACTATGAAGAAAATATTATTCTGTTTTTATATTTCTTTTATGTGAATGATAAAGAAACTTGTGAATTCGTAGGTAAGTTCTCTGGGATTTTATCAGAAAGTGATAAGAGGTTAGATGTCCTCCCAACATTTTCAGTTAAGTGACTAGCTGCACTCTACCCTTTGGGTGGAGGACATAGCAAGGTGGCTTTGCCATGGCTGCTGGTGCCCCTACAGCTGCTATGCAGGGGGGGCATCCCTATGGCTACCTATGCAAGTGCAAGAGGGGGGGGGGTGAGCATAAGTTGGCATCCAAGCAATTTGATACATATTGTAGCCATTCTGTTCTAAAAACCACATTGAACCTTTTCAACCCAATGTGAAGTGTCTTGTGATAAAAAAAACAAAACAAGACATGTAAAATTGCCAAAATAAATTGTTTTCAGGCAGTTATTCCCGACCAACAGTTGCAGAACTGATGTATTAACACCATCTATCCTCAAACCTGTGTTATATAATTTTGAGTAATATAATATACATTTAGATAGAGGGCACAAAACATTTTCAATTAATCAAAGTGCATTAGAAGCTTTTACATAGTAGTGTACTACTGTACTAAAGCAGAGACAGTAGTTTCCAGCCAATTATTATCTCAGCTATAATTCTCTATTAATTTCAATCAGATTTCTAACCCTTGCTTTTCTAGCAGCCTGGTGTGATAAAACAATAACATGAATGAATAAATAAATAAAATGGATGTAATAAGATTAACAAATTACAGACATAGAGGTCAGTGTGGAGGAAGGAGGGTTGGGGATTAGGAGAGGGAGAGAGAGGAGAGTTGCAGCAGAAGATGTTGGAAATGAAAACTGCCATGCCCAAAGTCCCTGATTAGTAAGCAAGGCCATTGTTGGCCATGTTAGGTCTTGCGCAGTTATAAGACATTCTTTTCATTGTATTTTTATACAATTTATTGTATTCAAGCATTATAAGTAGTTACAGTCCTTGTACAGTCTCCCTCAATGGTTTGACATCATGCAAACACTGAGGTAAGACATTATCCAACTCTTGTATTATATTTAGCTTACCCATATGCTACAGTGACATTGTTGTATAGGTAAATATTAGTGGTTTGACATCGCGCAAACACTGAGTGACATTGTCACATAGTTTTCTTATCGTTACAGAAGAGGGGGAGAAAGCAGAGTTGTACGAAGGGTGAAAGGAGGGAGGATTTATGAGTGAGAAAAAAGGAGAGGGGAAGAGGAGAAGGAGAAGAAACAGCCAAGAAATGACAAAGAAGAGAAGAAGAGAAGTAAAAAAAACAGAACCAACACTAACCATCTCTAACTCAGACTTCTCCCACAACTTGGACACCACCTCACAGAACCACAATACAGTATGCTCCATGGGCTAAGCTGGGTACTTTTGTGAGAGCTGCCTAAAGTGCATGGTGAGGTCTGGCATGGTATGCACAATGGTGAGGAACTATGTAACATAACAGATGGTGTGAGGAAACATATGGAATGACAGACAGTTCAGGAAATATATGATGGATGTGATAGATGGTGTAAGGAAACATATGGTGTGCAGATGGTAGAGGAAATATGTAACATGATATAACCAGAGGTTGAGAAAACATGACATGATGGTGAACAAACATGAAAAATGGCAAAAAAAACAGTGTGCACATGTCAGTGGGTGGTGGTCATGCATGAAGGGTTTTATATTATGTCAGATGGTGGAGAGCAAGATTAAAGAATAAAAATTTCCTTGTTACCTGAGTATGGCAATTTATAAGAAACATGCACAAGGTATGGTGGTTTTATCAGTCGTCGGGGTGGTGTCAAACATACTAAGATTCAAAAATCCTAGTAAGAAATTTCTAGATTTATTAGTTATTGTCGATATTTTTTGGTGTGGGTATGTGTAGGTTATCAATGTCAAATGTGATTGTAGTCAGAACACCACTTTCTCTCACCATGGCCATTCTCTTCCAACACAAACAGTGTAGCAACATCAGCATACCATCCATTCTGACAGGCCCATACATGCGAGTGTTGGAAGGTGGTGTCAAGTACATGTACTGAGGCCCGTCTATTCGGCATTGCCAACCGAGCAACCATCCTATATCCATGACCAAGTGTCCACGCCGCATGCATAACACTTGGTACGCCGGTCTCGGCTCGGCATGTCCACCATCCACACTCCCTGTCTTCACCCTTCAGTCCATCTCCCCTCGGGACCTCCTGTCCTTGTATTATCCCCGGTCATGACTCCATTGTTTTATACTCGGCCACTCCCTATTGTCCTATCCTTGGCTACATCTCTATTATCTTATCCCTTATTGTTTTATCCCCGTTTTGCATCCCTTTATTCTAATTTTATCCGTTGTGGACAATAACCACATGCTCTGCATACCTTGTTGTGTCACATTCCTTATTCCACATGTCACTTCTTAACCTATATAAGTAGAACATGCATGTACATATTTCCTCATTCTGGGTATCGACTAGGCTTAGGCCCTTCTACCTTCTTCTCCTCTGCAAAGTCCTCAACTTGGGCCGGCATCATCAGCATCCTCCCGAGTATCTGTCTGTCGCAAAACCAGTGGCATGCATGGCAAGTAGGATGCAATGCACGAGTATGTTGAAGCCAACACCACTACTCTTGGCCTGCAGGACTTGGCCATAGTCTGCCCGACCCTTCGACAACACCCCTCAGCAGTACCAAAGTCTGTCAGTACCCGAAGCTTGACAGGTGAGGTGTACAGGTGGGTACCAGGTGGGGTAGATGGTAGAAGAAAGAGGGAGTTGAACTGGTCACATGATGGGATGAATGACATTAGAGGGTGGGAAGGGATTATATAAATGCTGACCAATAGCTGACTCATAATGCCCTGACAAGCAGCCTCCTGCCCTCTGGGTAGAAGTAGCCAGGTGGCTCTGCCACAGCCCAGCTAGCCCAGTCTAGCAGAAGAGCCCAGCAGAAACCCTAACAGAAATCCCAGCAGAGCTCAGTCAAACCCTAGCCAAAACCCCAGCCAAGACCCCAGCCAAGACCCCAGCCAAGGTGCAGCCAAGACCCCAGCTGAGGCTCAGCCAAGACCCTAGCCAAGGCCCAGCCAAGACCCCAGCCAAGGCCCAGCCAAGATGGCCGCTTCATTGTCTTGATGGAAACAACATGCATGTATGCAACAGAGAGAGCAGGCCTGCTGTGGTCATGATATAAATTCAATGAGAGATGTATCATAGTAATATGACTTACTGTATCGAAATGTCTGTATCAATATTATAGTTTAAAGGGACATGATCTCTCATATGGATCAAGCAATAAAAAATAAATAAAAACATTCAATACAATCTTGACCATTTCCTCAGTCTTCTCTCCCCCTCCATGATCCCCCATCCAGAATATTAAGACGAAATACCAATTTTTCAGGGTCAGTGTGCAGGGTTACAATGCAGATCATCTGACATGTGACATACCCAAGACCAAGGGCCAGAACATTTTGCCTAATATTGACCATAAAGTTGGAAACTTAACTCGATATTGTAGTTCAGAGTATAATTACAAAGCTCTCTACACAAATGTAACAAAGGTGGGGAAAAGACCATATGACATTTATAACAAAATCAAGTAGGTAAAATCATAAGTACAAATCTTTCATTGATATAGTGCTACAGCCATAACTGTTAAACCTGATTTTGCTGAGTTTCAGCTTTTTTTTGTATTCCCATATACCATGATCAAGAACAATTGTGAACCTTCAAAACTGGGTACAATCCTCCATAGGCAGGGAATAAAGAAACAAGTGCCAAAATAACATTATGCTCAAATTAATGTGGATATCCTGAAAGTATGAAGATGCCAAATGCGAGAATGATTGTAAACATGTCACACAAACATGAAGTCATCTCTGTTAACATTCTTAGCAGCAGAGTTGCCTTTCACCCTTGTCTCCAATATTTCCAGTAAGCAGTTTTTTAAGCATGCACAGAATTGCAAATGGGTACATGGAAATCTTTGAATCATCCATAGTGGTAGAGCACATAAAGTAGGGTAGTGGCAGACTGAAGAATAAACAAAATATTGCAAAAACTATGATAAACAGCCCAGTCAGTGTGACAAAGAATCGAAACATTAGCAGTAGTGAGATGTGCAGTGATGGTGTGAGGTCAGGGGATAAGGAAATGTGCATGAGCATGGTCAGACAGGTGCGCAGTATATATCGTCAATGTGCAGAGGGAGGAGGGTTCATGTAGGTTATCAATGTTGGTAGTGGGAATCCCCCTCTCTACTCTCTGTCCCAACCATAATCCCCCTCTGTCCTTTCTGTCCTGACCTTAATTCCTATCTATCCTGACTCTACATCATCCTGACACTCTATTCCCAACCTTACTATCACACTCATTCCCAACACCTCTCCCAGTCTACCTATCACCCTCTCTTTCCTTCTATTTATCCTTACAAAATCTGCCAAACATCCTGGCACATCTCATTTGTTCCTTTCTCCTCTTATGCCTTTATTTCTTTCCTTACTTTTTCAGTCAAAAAATAAATAAATAAATAAAATAAAACAAAAAAATATTTTGAGACTATTTCATAGTCTCACTCTCTTGACCCCCCTCCATGTCATCATCCTCCCTCTGTTTCCCCTTCCCTTTATCCTCCTTTTCCTTTTCCTCCTCTTTATTCCCCTCATAATCATCCATTAACTGATCACTCCCATCTGAATCTCCCAAATCTCCTGCATTTCTGGGCACTCCTGAATCCCTGCGCTGGTCCTTACCCAATGACACCACCACTCTTGGGTCAACTTTTCCTTGCACTATTTAAATAAAGTCAATAAAAGAAAAGAAGAAACCACTACCACTCACCTGGGCCCCTCTTGGCCTCTTATTCTTTCCCCTTCCTCTCATACTCCACCTTTTGCTGGGCCCTAACCAATTCCATGCTCCTACCCCTTTTGCATGGCAAATCCTTTGGTTCTCCCAAACTCCCAGGAGCCCCTATTGTCAAGTACATGTACTAAGTGTCTGGTAATTCAGCAGTGCCAACTGAGTACATCGGACTATGACCATGCCCAAGTGTCCAAGCAGCATGCAAATTACTTAGTGTGCTGGTCTTGGCTCGGCACATCCACCCTCCACATCCCCATCCCCATCCTTTGTCCACTCTTCCTCATTCTACCAACCAATAAAAATACCCCATCCGTTCCTTATTCCTCGACCCACCTTACTTCGGGACATTTTGTCCTTGTATTATCCTCGGCCATGGCGCCATTGTTTTATAGACAGTCACTCCCTATTGTCTTATCCTTGGCCACATTCATATTATTCTATCTTTTATTGTTCTATCCCCGTTTACATTCTTTCATTCTAATTTTACTCATTGTGGACAATACCCACATGCTCTGCATACCTTGTGGTCCCACATTCCTTATTCCACATGTCGCTTCTTAAACCTATAAGGTAGCAGACAAATGGTTTCTGCGAAGGTCACGTGAAGTGACAGTGACAGTCACAAATGCAAAAATTTTCATTGTTGAAAAAAAAATTTGAAGAAAAAAAGTATTCTGCTATAGAGAATGGCAATTTTTGTTGGAAATAATGATTTAGCTACACTATATAATATCAGCCTTGTCTGTCAAGCTTCGGGTACTGACGGACTTCGGTACTGCCGAGGGTTGTCAGGTGGACAATGGCCAAGTCCTTCAGGCCAAGAGTAGTGGCATTGGCTTCAACATACTCGTGCGTTGTGCCTTACTTGCCATGTATGCCACCGATTTGCAACAGACAGATACTCGGGAGGATGCTGATGATGCCGGCCCGAGTCGAGGACTTAACAGAGGGGAAGAAGGTAGAAGGCCTAAGCCTAGTTGATACTCAGAATGAGGAAATATGTACATGCATGTCCTACTTATATAGGTTAAGAAGCGATATGTGGAATAAGGAATGTGAGACAACAAGGTATACAGAGCATGTGGTTATTGTCCACAATGAGTAAAATTAGAATGAAGGAATGCAAAACGGGGATAAGACAATAAAGGATAGAATAATAGAAACGTGGCCAAGAATAGGACAATAGGGAGTGGCTGAGTATAAAACAATGGAGTCGTGACTGAGGATAATACAAGGACAGGAAGTCCCGAGGTGAGATGGACCAAAGGGTGCGGACAAGGAGTGTGGATGGTGGATGTACCGAAGCCGAGACCGGTGTATCAAGTGTTATGCATGCAGCGTGGACACTTGGTCGTGGATATGGGATGGTTGCTTGGTCGGCATTGCCGAGTGGTCGGGTCTCAGTACGTGTACTTGACATTGTCCAACTCAGCTAGAATAGTATCTGGCAAGGTATGGTGACCTCAGTATTTCCAACTGGCCTAAGCTGCTTGACTACCTGTGAGGCCTTTCTGATATGCATCCATCAACTGTAATGATCTTGTGGAGAATCTGAAAGAAATAAGTGTCAATGACTGAATGAAACAGCATACAAATGCAATGGGAGTATAACAGATAAGTGGATAAGTGAGATAAGTGCATGACATACCTTCTCATTGAATCCAAAGGCACAGCATTCAGAGCAAGAATAACATTTCTTTCAAGATCAGCTTCTGATGATGATGCAGGAAACTCCCGGTACACCCTCTTAGCAAATCCCCAGCATTGTTCAATGAAGCTGACCTCACAATGGAATTTTGGATAAACAATCATCTGGTACCCACGTGATTCAACAAGCTCCTCAAGTTTGGATTTCTGCCTAACAAAATCTGGTTCATTGAATAGAATCCAACGGCAACAGCAGTTGGTTTGCCCAGGTACACACTTAAACTGTTGGCATTGTGCCAATAAGTGTGTGGGATCTGGCAAATATGCTCCATGATCAATACATTCTTGGATAATTATGCGCATGCCTTTGAACAAACCAGCCTGTGGATGGCCAATTGGAAAATACAATGATTGTGGGGTGTTATCAAAAAATAGCCCATCCTGCATTGGGACTTTATGCACTGTGCCATTGGGACCTTTGACACTGCACAGGAAGTTGGAGGCTACATCCTTAGGAGGTTTGACAGGCATGTGCTTGGCTGAAAGTGCATTTGGGCGATGTGCTGTGTGAGTTTTGGCATTATCATAAAAAAACACATGTGTGTCATCATGGTAATCCTTATCAAGAATGTCCATAGCTTGATTTGCCTGTTTAAGGATTGCATCATTGCATTGCAATTCTTTCCTGCTTTGAACATAACCCTAGTCCTGTCATTGCTGAAAATCATTCATAAGCATGTGGTTTTCTTTGCAATATTGCTTGCAACTGACTCACCTATTTTTTGCTTGCAACCAGCCATAGTCTGGTGACACAAAATCTGCGACCATTTGTGATGGCCCTTCACCTTTTGCATATGGTTTTGCACTCTCACTTGAGTAAACCCAGCATAAAACACGACGATCATATGCATAAAAGGTTGATTCATCATGCACCCAGGTTACAACAGGCTTATCCAGGCCTTTGGCTGCCTTCCAACTGGTTTCAAGTGTGCCATCCTTGGTCCATTGGCATATATGGGGTTGGATGGAGGCCACAAATGGGAGAAAGATATTTTGTCGGTAAGCAACAACATCTTCATGCTCATGTCCATCCTTATATTGACCTTTTGGCTCTTTCTTCCAACGGTAATCTATTTTGGCCATCCACCTATGTGCTGTTCATCCAGAAATTGACTTTTTCAAGTTAAGCCTCTCCTTCGTGTATGAAGGAACTAAACCACATCCATGGCACAGACATATTTGCCTTTTGATTGCAGGTGTAAACAGATTTCTTGTGCCAAATCTTCATCCTCCAGAATTGTTGAATTGAATTGCCCATATTCATGTTTTGGTAGGTTTGTTGGATCACTGATGAAATTGTGTGTCCACTCATGTAGCCGTCTTGCCATCCATTCTGGATTCTTGCCTGCAATGCTTGCCACTTGCTTGGATGCTGCAATCCATCCTTGGTATCCATTAAAGCTATAAATGCAGAGGAAGATACCCATTAGCTCGAGACATGTGTGAAGTGTGTAATCAAAGCCTGGGTCCATATAGCCATCACCTGCCTTCCTTTCTGGTCGCAGAATTTCCTTAAGATCTGAAATTCGTAGGTTGACAAGGTTAGGGTTTGATGGTGGTGTGGGTGATGGTCATGATGGAGTCCATTCTGGGATAGTTTCAACATTGTCCTGAACAATCTCAGGAATGTCACCCAGGTTATCCTCCTCTCGCTCTAGCCCATTAACTTGGGTAACTATGGGTATGTCATCTTCTTCCTCATCTGTGGTCTCCAATATGATACTCCCTTGATCTGAATCTGAATCTATTTTGACTTCCTTGAGAGCAGGTGGCTGCTTTGATGACATGCCACCAAGAAGGACACATATATCACCAAAACCTCCATTCTGCATTTTTGCTGTCCAGTCCCGTTATTTCTTTTTATTGTGCTGTTGTGTCCTTATGGATTGGACGGTGCCTTTTTTCTTGTATGGTCCCCATTACTTAGTTTTGTCACTGCTTTGTGATCCAAATAATTTTGCCAATTGTTTTTTCCCTTTTGCAAGCCACTTCTCAAGGCCATTGAGGTCATCCACTGGGACATCATTGTCCACTGACAGCTGAGACAAAGTAGATGCTGATGAACTTGGGCTTTGTGAGAAATCTCCACTGAATGATAGGCTTTCAGATCCCTCCCTATTTGAATCAGGTTGCACAATTTTCTGCTTCTGTAGGGAAATTCTTGTCAACAATTCATCCTGAACAGATTAAAGAGTTAAACCTTGATGGCATGGGTCCCAAGATTAGATACTGTCCGGGTTCTCTTGAGTTTAGGCATCTTCTAGTAGATTTTTGACAGCAACAGACACCCAGGACTGTCACTATTACTAGTGGGAAAGACTTTCTATATATGGGATATTTCCTTATATAGGTGATTACATCAGTGCAAAATTTTGTGACCAACATTTTTTTGACAGTGTCAGACTGCTTAAAAAATATGTTTATGAATTTTGAGAAGATGTTTGAAAGTTTGGATATACTACACTTGCAATAGTGATTTTTTTCAAAAATTAAAACCAACAATATGTACATATAGTTCTATGCCATTGATCTGTGGTCTCAGAATAATTTTTTTGTCGATGCTGCCAGATCCTTGTGTGAAATGGCGAGCATGACACTTGAGTCATGTGACCTTAGCGCAAACTGTTTGTCCGCTACCTTATAAGTAGGGCATGTATGTACATACTTCTTCATTCTGGGTATCGACTAGGCTTAGGCCCTTCTACCTTCTCCTCCTCTGTTAAGTCCTCTACTTAGGCCGGCATAATCAGCATCCTCCTGAGTATCTGTCTGTTGCAAATCAGTAGCATACATGGAGAGGTAGGGTACAACACACAAGTATATTGAAGCCAAAGCCACTACTTCTGGCCTGTAGGACTTGGCTGTTCCTATCTGACACCTCAGCATTCCTGAAGCTTGACACCTATGGCATCAGCACCCTCATCTTCAGGTGACTTAAATGACATCAGCAAAAGTTCTGAAAATTTCACATGATATACTAGAACATGCTGGATATCTACCAACTTAAGAAATCATGTGAGTCCAATCAAACAAAATAATCACTCATTGGGGCAGTTTTTTGACCCTCTATTATTTTACAATCTAATACTTTGTATGACCCCCCCTTGCCTTTAAAACTGCCTGTATCCTCCTAGGCATGCTTTCTATTAGTTTCTGGCATGTCTCTGGTGGTATTTCAGTCCACTCCTTTGCCATACTGTCCCATAATTCATGTACTCCTTTGGATAGTATGTCATATTATTGGAGTTTGGCCTTGAGGTGTGGCCAGTGGTGTTCAATGGAATTTAGATCAGGGGATTGGGAAGGCCACTTCATGGGAATGATGATGTTGTCAGAAAACCACTGGTCTTCCTTTTTTGAGATATGTTTTCGATCATTGTCCTGTTGGAAGTACCAGTTATCCTTGGCCATCTCTAAACTTTCAATGCTCTCCTCCACTCCCTCATCCAAAATATCACAATACTACACTTCATCCATGTTCCCCTATACCTCTATTAGCTTCCTCACCCCATTCTGGCCTATATACCCCAAAAACTATCAAGTTATTCCCCCCTCAATGTTTGACAGTTGGTGTGATGGTCCTGTCTGATACTGGTTCCCCTTGTTGCTTCCAAACATACACCTTCCCATCTGACCCAAACCTATTTATTTTTGTCTCATCACTCCAGTCCTTCAAAGTTCAAATTTCATGGTATTGGGCAAACTTTAGACGTTGCTGATGATGAGACCCCTTGAGCATAGGAACTTTCTTGTTTGTTGCTGATCTAAAGCTAGCTTCCTTCAACACATTCCTAACAGTCTAAGGAGTGACAGAGGTAGATATGATGGAATTTATGAATTAGGTGCCTTGGACAGCATTTTCAAGCTTCCCAGAGCTGATTTGATAGATAGTTGATTGTATATCATAAAGGGAAAGCTTGGAAGGATGGCCACCAGGATGTTTTTCCTTATCCCACTCTACCTCCCTACTGATCCAGCCAATAGTACCCTTCCCCATACCAGTCCTAGCTTGAATTTGATGATGGGAATACCCCTCATTGAGGAGAGAAATAATAGAAGAATGCCTTTCAGCAAAGATGGATTTCATAGTAGTGGAAAGGAGTCAAGGAGATGAATGAACAAAGTTCAACATGCCAAATTAATACAATTAAGGTCACATGGCATGTTGATGATTCACATGACCTACTCCTACCTTATACTGGTGTATAACATCGAAAATCAGAGAAAATAATAGAGGGTCAAAAACCTACCCCAATAAGTGATTATTTTGTTTGATTTATTGAGCAATCAGTTTTGATTGGGCTCACATGATTTCTTGGCCATTTTTCTGACCTCTAGGACCCTGTAGGACCCCCTTAGGACACTCCTTGGCCACTGCTTGGTGTTCTACCCTGTTGTTACATCTCCTGCATTATATTTTTCCTGTATCTGCTCCACCTGCTATTTGCATATTACTTAAATACCAATTTAAGCACCAATAGAAGCAGCATATCAATCCATTCATTCATTCACCCATAATACACCAATCTTTGCACCAACCTCACCAAGCAAACCATGTCTACATCCACCTCCAATGATGATACAACCTCTCCAATATTTCCCATATTGTCAGACACAAATTATCATGACTGGGCATTCAATATGACTGCTAGGTTGCTCTCTAAGGGTTTCTAGATGCCTGTTAATAACAAGAAGAAGTGCCCTACAGTGTCTGCAGATCAGGGAGAGTGGGATTCGGATCAGGAGATGGCAGCTGGCCTAATTGCCTCGACTTTAGAGGCAGGACAGCATGTGCATGTTTAAGGCCTTGAGGATGATCCAGCAAAGATGTATGATGCTCTTCATAATGTTCATGTGCAGAAACAAACAGGCACTCATTTCAATCCTTATGATGCTCTATTTAATATCAGAAAAGAGCCAGATGAGACACTCCATTCACTCATTGGTCATGTCACCACTACCATACGACTCTGTCAAAATCTTCATCTATAAGATGGCTCATACACTCTTGAAAAAAAAGATGAAGAGCTGCTGGTCATGACACTCATCTGAGCACTCCCTGCAGAGTTTTGACAACTTCACATCTGTACTCCTCCTCCAAAAGGATGTCGACAAGGGCTAAACTCATTGATGCCTTTATTACTGAAGAAAGCAATCGTCTCCATCATCTAGGTAAATATCCTGTATGACAGTGGAGGAAGGTTGTAGATTTGTTGTAGTTATTTTATTCTTATTTATTTTGTTTGTTATTCTATTTTCTCTAAGACTATGCAGCCCACTACACAATGTGAAGCTTTTGAGTTTGGCTAAGTGCCAACCCAGGGAGGTGGCTATGGGGGATGCATGAGTATATGACAGTCACATGTGGTGCTCCTGATACTGTCAACATTTAGTACCAGTGTGAGTGCCTTGTGGTACATATCAGTATGTATTCCCAGCATATCTGGACAGCTGGATGTATTTCCTGATTGATCTAGCCTGATTTGGCTCAATGTCATGTGTGATCATGTGATTGTGCATGTAGGTATACAAGGGGCCATTTGACCATTTATCCATGATGGAGTCTGTGGGAAATACAGGTAAAATTATAGATAAATCGTACTATACTTAATAGTGTATTTCCACTTGGTTTAGGGACATGGGCAATGACAATAATAATTGTAGCCTAGTATACAGTAAGGGACAAAACCATTCAAGTGTTTTGAACATTTGTGTTGTACTGTAAATAACGGGAGTATTACATAATCAAAAAATATGACGTAATTAGTGGAGATAGCCCTGCTTCTGAACTTGTGGTCACAATCAAGATGATTATGTAACTCTCAATATTCGTTGAGATATTAATTATTTAAAAAAATGAAGCATTTGAACGGTTTTGTCCCTCATTATTTTTAAACAAGAAATGGTATATATCAGTAATTGGTAAAGCCTCCATTTGCTCTCATCACTGCCTGCACGCTTCTAGGCATGCTCTCAATCAATTTCTGACACACCTCTGGCTCTATCTTCTCTCATTCCACTCCAATCCTCTCCTATAGCTCATGCACTCTACTAGGGGGGTATTCATAGTCAGAAAGGCACTTTTTGACAATAGTCCAGAGGTGTTCAATGGGGTTTAGGTCAGGGTACTGAGCTGGCCACTTCATGACCTCATAGCCATGGTCAGAAAACCACTCAGTGGCCTTCTTGCATGTGTGCTTGGGGTCATTATCCTGTTGAAAAATAATGTCAGTAGAATCTTTACTATAATACTCCATGCTAGCCTGAAGCTCATCATCCAAAATCTGCCTGTACAATTCCCCATCCATCCTTCCATCAATTTTGGCAGCATATCCAGGTCCTTTCCACAATATACAACCCCATACCATCACAGAACCTCCACCAAACTTAACTGTTCTCTCAACTAGCCTATCATTCAAAGGCTCTCCAGCCTTTTTGTACACCCATCTCCTTCCATCTGA
>QLPI01019440.1:0-13029 GCA_003314275.1 Chroogomphus rutilus | reverse complement strand
AGAGTCTCATGAATAACGCTAGGATCAGGGAGTTCATGGGCTACTCCGACTATATCACGATCAGGTAAATCGCAGATGTTGCGCCGGAGAGAGGTATTCAACCTCTGGAGACACTTGGCCGCCAGTTTGTGGAGGGTATCTGAAGTATCAATGCTGTGTCTATAGCAACGTTTTGGATTGACGATGAACTCTCCAAACGAGGCGTGAAAGATGGTGATGGGACTGGTGTCGGTGATATGAATCACGGATTGGAATGGCAACAAGGCAAATTGAATGTCGCGTGTTTCTAGATCCAGTAGCGATGCGATGTGGTCCATGGACAGTGGTGTTTGAAGGCAGATTACCGCAGCTAGTACACCATATCCATTTAGGCTACCGCTCCTGGCTGGCTGGGGAAAAGCCAAGTCCACGATGTGTTGGTAGAGCCTGTCAATCGGCTCCATATGGGGTGGCGAGAAGAGAGGAGAACCAAATCGGGTGATCTCCGTCAGCCGAGACCTGTTATCTTTATTTGTCGCACCGATATAACGAACGGCGGTGGCAGCATAAATGAACAGGTCTGCGCACAGATCGAGAAGAATTCTAAACTGATCCACAGGAGGCCACGAAGGCAAGCCTGACGAGAATCTATCCATCGTGGCAATTTCATCCAACGAATTTTGGAGGTATGTGCGAATATCATTTCGTACCACATCCTGTGTGGCTCCCTGGAGGGAAGTTTTGACGATGAGCGCCATATGCAGCGAATGAACAAGATGGGTGCTAAAAACACTTTCAATCCAACTCTCAGGTCGGCTTGTAATGAAAACTTTGAGCGGTATGTTGGTCATGCCATCAAGGATAGCCTTGATCAACATTTCAACTGTCACCGATGCGGAGCATTCGTCCAAGGCGTCTATAACGATAATATAATAAAACCCTTGTTCGTTTTCAGCAGCGGTCTTGACGGGATTGACAACCAGGGACCGGAATTGCTCAGAAAGATCATCGAGGTCAGCCATATTACGCTTCCTCTTCAGAACCTCTTCTATGGCAGATTGTATTTTTGCGTTTGATTGAGCAAGCTGGCTGGCGATTGTTGGAATGATGCGACATGCATCCGTCAATCCTGAGCGAGAGCAAAAGAAGCTGCCTCCAAGCTTGTTTCGCCCATCTAGACGTTTGCAGAGGGTGTGGGCGATAGTTGTTTTCCCTGTACCGAGCTGACCGTTGAGCCAATAGACGTTTGGAGTTGAAGGATCATCCGCCCACGCTTCTAGATCCGCCAATATCTGCACACGGGTGTCTTCCATGCATCCGCGCGGTTGGTCACCTTCGGCGCCGTACCGTGTGTCATAGGATGAGTGATCGACGGGTTTGAGTAACGCTAACGGATCCTGCGAGACATCTGCACTATCTTGAGTATTGGACCAATGTCATCAAGCGGCGTCACACTTACTGATGGTATTCTGATTGACGGTATTCTGGTTGACGGTATTCTGGTTGACGGTATTCTGGTTCACGGTATTCTGGTTCACGGTATTCTGGTTGACGGTATTCTGGATGACGGTATTCTGGTTGACGGTATTCTGGTTGACGGTATTCTGGATGACGTTATTCTGGTTGACTGTATTCTGGTTGACTGTATTTTGGTTGACGGTACCCTGCAAAACCACACCACCCTGCGTATCTGCAACAGAAATACGATTAGTGATTGCCTCTCACATATATTGGATTCATCGTGAAGAATCTTACTGAAGGTGCTCTCAGCAACGGTGAATTCGATTCTAGGGGACGACATCGACTATCGGTTCAAGTGGAGAAGTTTCTGCTTGGAACTGACGTCGACTACGTGAGGTAGGTCGAAAGACAAGAGTGTGTGACGTTGCAAGCACCGCGTGCGAAGATGATGCTAGGGCCAGGACCTTATTGCCTAGCAACGACCACACTCTTAGATAGCAGAGCCACCAGGCTATTCATAGACTACAAATTCATGGTGGCAGAGAGGTTGAACATGTGCTCCTTGACTCATCTGGCACTGGTGTACAATGTTGATGGCACCCCAAATGAAGGAGGAGCAATTCAGTATGTAGTCGATGTCATTTTGCAATACCAAGACCACTCGGCGTGGGCTGTATTTGCAGTTATGAATCTAGGGAAGGATAAGATGATCCTCAGCTACCCTTGGTTCCATGATCACAACCCTAAAGTGAACTGGCAAATTGTTAAGTCTGCGTGTCAGGTGCTTAGCTAGATACTTCTGGAAAGGTTTCCGGAGGCTTCCGATGGGTTTCTGTGAGGGGGGTTGAGACTCCGATGATAGAGAGACTAGAGATTGCAGATTCACAGATGGAGATGGAAAGGTGGAAGGATGAGAAGTGCCAGGGGCTTAGAGCTGTTCGCAGTATTAGGTCATATGACTAGTCGTTCGAGTGTTCAAGGTTGAAGGGACTTGGCTTCAACTTATGTGTTGCACCCTCCTCGATTGTCTGTCACTAATTTCGGAAAGTCAGAAAGTTTACTGGAACTGAATCAGAAACTACGATGCAGATTAAGTCAATATTCATACTGGCGAATAGTCCAGTCGACTGGGGGTTTATATACATGTAGCTAATCCTTGTACTATCTTTTGCCGAGTAAAGACAAGGGAGAGAAAGGAATACAAGGGGGTAATAGAAAAAGGAGAACAAGGGAGTGAGGTACGCGATGATCCTGTGTGTCATTTATCAAGGAGTGGAACCTAGGTCATGGAATCGCAGGGATTTGGGATTACGGAACTTCAGGTTGATGCAACGGATTTGCGGAAAGTGATCATTCCAGACTTTTAACAGTTGGAAAGTCCCAGAAAAGGTGCGGGTGGTTGTGGGGAATAATATGGGTTTATTGGGGGCATGGGCCATAACAGTATCCCCTCACTAGGACCGAGCCCTCAAGGTCCTAAGCTTCAGTCGAGGCAGTAATTAAGATGGACATGACTGTGGGAGCTTTTTGTTTGTTTTCTGGAATGATTGTCGATCGATAGGTGCTGATGGCTCAGTTGCCTATAAGAGGGGTGTCTGCAGAACTAGGGAATCCTTTCCCCAATGGAGAACGTGGATTTTCAACCAATGGAAAACTTCAGAGACTATTCCCATTTCCCCCTGTATGGTGTGGAGCTGGAGGGGGGTTTGGGAGTTGACCTGCAGTATTTGCAAGTCCTTGATGATGAGTTGGGGGCTCTGTGGGCTTGTGCCATTAGGCTCTGTGATTCTTATGATGTGTGGTGCCATTGTAGTGGTTTTCTTCTTTTGATCTTTTTGTAGTAGGTCACCTTTCAAAACAGCCATTGTCCAGGGGCATTACTTGTCGAGATATGGGGTGGGATGTGACCTCTGGTAGTTAGTGGCAGAGGCAGGTGGATCAGGAGTGCTTGATCAAATTTCCGCATACCTAGTTTGCTTGGATAAGGTTCAAGAGGATTTGCGCTACTTCTGGATTCTTCTTGTGCAATACGACCGTTGCCTGTTCTATTTAATGATGACTATAGGAGATTATTCGGGGGATTTGAGGCTGGTTGGGGTCCTGGCTGGCACGTTGTTATCATTCCTGGAAGAAGATCTGCTGGAGGTTGGACTCAATGCCACATTCTTGGATGACATGGATTGGTTGTTCATTTTTTTGGTAGGCGGTGGGCCAGGCAGGTCAAATGCATGATTTGGGTAGGGGGAAGATGTTTGGAGGTGAGGGGATCATATCAGGTTTGGGATGAGGTGAAGGGATAGGAAGGTTTTTTTTTTGGGGGGAAAGGCCTTGGGTCAGGTTGGAGTCAGGATGGCATTTGTATGTTGGTTGTGAATGTCATGTGTTTTTCCTAGTTAGTGTTGGAAGTTTGGGGGTCAGATAGAGATTCCTGACTAAATCCTTAAGTTGATGCAGGTTAGCTTCCAGTTGCTTTCCCCTTCTCTAGGGTAGACATCCCATCATCTAACTAGTGTTTCCGTGGTTGGAGTCATGGTGGTTGCAGTGGTCATGGTGGCCAAAATGGTCATGGTGGCCAAAAAGATGACAGTGGCAATGATTTCAATTTCATTTCACAACCTGTCAATACTCAGACACCCATTGTAAAAAACACATGGGTTGATAGGTTTGGGTTCCTATAGGTTCAGGTGTGGGTCACCAAAAATTGACCTGTGGGTGACTATTAGGATCCACTATGCCATTATCCCTGACTATTCAGTCCAGCCTTATTCAGCCTTACTCAGCCTACTTGGCATTCAAGCCATACACTCCAGAAGACATTTAATTCAGCACACCTTATGTATTGGGACTTGGCTTCAACTTATGTGTTGCACCCTCCTCAATCGTCTGTCCCTAATTTCGGAAAGTCGGAAAGTTTACTGGAACTTAATCGGAAACTATGATGCAGAATTAAGTCGATATTCGTACTGGCAAATAGTCCAGTTGACTGGTGACTTATATACATGTATCTAGTCTTGTACTATCTTTTACCAAGTAAAAACAAGGGGGGGAAGAGAGTACAAGGGGCAATATAAAACAAAGAACAAGGGAGTGAGGTATGCAATGATCCTGCGCATTGTCTATCAAAGGAGCGGAACCTTGGCTTTGGAATCTTCGGAGGTTCGGAAACGCAGAACCTTGGGTTGATACATCGGAATTTGGAAAGCGGTTATTTGGGCTTTGAGCAGTCAGAAAGGTCCCGGAAATGGTGCAGGTGGTTGTGGGGTTTAATCTGGGTTTATTGGGCGGCATGGGCCATAACAGTATCCCTCCATTAGGACCGAGCCCTCGAGGTCCTAAGCTTAATCTTACCATGAATTGAGCGGAGAAGTGCGTGGGACTTATTTTTAGGCGTATTGAGACGTAATAGGTGTTTTTTCCAAGCGCCCGTCCGATGCATATATAAGGAGGCTTTTCTCTTCTCCCTGAGTTCCTTTCCTGCCCCCACCCATGTCCGGACTGGAACAGGATATTGAAGCAGAAATTTCGGAGCAGGTGCATGCCTTCAAGGCCAAATGTGTGGCACAGATTCGCTTGATGAGGGAGGAGGGGGCGCAGAAATTGGAGGTTGCTCGGAATATCGGAAAGGATCAGAGGGTCGAAGTCTGAAGGCCGGGAGGAAAAACAAAGGGGGCAGATTGGAGGAGGAAGGGGAAGGAGAAGGATCGGGCTGTGGAGCATGATGCCCAGGCTCTAGAGTCTGTCCTTTTGGCCAGTCAGGTGGCTGGGGACCCGGAGGATTTACCATCCTGGGGGGGTTTCATTAGACCATCGAGGTCCAAAGATGGGGGTGCTCCTTCTCAGGAGACCAAGTCCGAAGAATCCTCGGATAGCGGTGATCTTTCAGATGCAGAGTCTACCTACTCGTCCTCTGGGGGCAATCCAGGGGGTGAGGAAGACGTCTATCTCATGCCTGCGGTTGGGACAAGCACTATTGCAAGGGACACGGAGAGGAAGCGTCAGAAACGTTTCAAAAAGGATGCCCAGATTTTGGGGGCACAAAAGGCCTTCGAGAATCAGGTTGCTTGGGATGCGCAGGCGGCCGGAAAGGAGGTGGGTCTCGGACCCTTTGAATCTAGTCAGTGGGCGTTGATTGAACATCGGCCTGACCTTTACCAGGTCGCCAGTCTGGGGATTCCTCCTATGTTGAGGTCAGAACCCTGTGATAGGTGTCGCAAGTGTAGAGATCCTTGTACGTGGACCACGTCGGCCAAAACCTGTGTTCTCTGTCGGAAGAGCAGGGTGAAGTGGGTGGTCGGTGGGGTGTCGGTCATTAAGGGGGTGACCATGAGAAAGAGGAGGCGGGAGGAGACAGAGGTCCCCGAGGTGCCCTCCTCAAAGAAAATGAAGGTCGAGGTACTGGTTCCTCCCCTTCCAAAGGGGGGGGGGCGACGCAAATGACGACATCCTGAGGGAAATCCAGGATGGCATTTTTGCTCTTGGTGTCACCTTAAACAGGTTGACGGATGCTTCCAAGATGTGGAATGCCATCAAAACGGATGGTCAGGATCTTCCAACAAGTGTGTGGGGGCGCAGTGGTCCAACCTGGAGTCGTCAGGTGGTGGCAAGTCGGTTGATTCTGATGCATGGTGTGGGGAAGACTGCCTCCAAAAAGAAAAGGGCTCCTGGGGGAGTGGATTTGGCACATGGCGTGGGAGATGCGACGCCTAGAGCAGGGAAGTCTATCGAGCAGGCGGTCCTGGTGTGTGATGTGGAGGACTCGGCACCTATGATGGGGCGATCTACTGAAGACGTGGTTCTAGGGGCTGTGGCGCTGGCAATGGGGTCGCTTCCTGTCAAGCTTCGGGTACTGATGGACTTCGGTACTGCCGAGGGGTATTGGCAAAAGGTCGGGCGGACTATGGCCAAGTCCTGCAGGCCAAGAGTAGTGGCATTGGCTTCAACATACTCGTGCGTTGCGCCCTACTTGCCGTGCGTGCCACTGGATTTGCAACAGACAGATACTCGGGGGGATGCTGATGATGCTGGCCCGAGTCGAGGACTTAACAGAAGAGAAGAAGGTAGAAGGGCCTAAGCCTAGTTGATACCCAGAATGAGGAAATATGTACATGCATGTCCTACTTATATAGGTTAAGAAGCGACATGTGGAATAAGGAATGTGGGACAACAAGGTATGCAGAGCATGTGGTTATTATCTACAACGAATAAAATTAGAACAAGGAATGCAAAGCAGGGATAGAACAATAAAAGACAGGATAATAGAATCGTGACTCAAGATGGGACAATAGGGAGTGGCCGAGTATAAAACAATAGAGTCGTGTCCGAGGATAATACAAGGACAGGAAGTCCTGAGGGGAGACGGACCGAAGGGTGAAGACAGGGAGTGTGGATGGTGGACATGCCGAGCCAAGACCGGCGTTCCAAGTGCTATGCATGTGGCGTGGACACTTGGTCGTGGATATAGGATGGTCGCTCGGTCGGCAATGCCGAATAGATGGGTCTCGGTATGTGTACTTGACAGTATCCCCCCTCTAGCGGCTGAACCCATGAAGCCGGAAATTAATTTGTTTAAGGTTCGGGATGCCCATTCATGACGTCGCGTTTTCTGGGCTTCTCATCGGTCAACCACATCACTCTACCATCAGAACCACAAAACCCAAAAGATGAACGCCGAAACCGGTGGTAGCAAACGGGAGCTTGGGGATGCTCTGATTCCCAGCGGGATCGATCATCAGGGGGCTGTTTGAGATGCGCAAACAGCCGCGGAGGAAGCGGAAGGAGTCGTATTGGCCACACAGGCTAGAGAGGGAAACCACGGTACATTGGGAGTCCCGAGTGATGTGACGTGGAAGAGGGGTAGGAGTGCGGATTCAGGGCCTAGCAAGGGGCTGAGTACGTGCGGACGAGGAAGGAGTGGGGGGCAGATGGGGGTACAGGTGAGTTATTATTTTTTTTTCTTTTTTTGGGTTTTTTATTGATTTTCCTGTATATAGCGCAGAAACATGTCGATGCACGAAGGTTCGTTTTCGGCATCTCTGCCTTCCGAGGAAGCGGGCGACCCTACTGCGAAGAGGCCAAAAAGGGCCTGTACCCAGAAGCCGAGCGGGCGAGCTACCGCGGAGGTACCGCCGGCTGGGGTATCGAAACGGAAACGGACTGGGAAGGCTGGAAAAGCGGAGAAGACGGAGAGGACGGAGGAGATATTCGCGGAAATCCTCAAGAGGATGCGACGGATGGAGAACACGATGTTGCTCCTCCTCGAGAGGGGTTCGGGTTCGATGGATGCTCAACTTTTGGAGGAGTTGAGGAATACATTGCAGGGTGAAGAGGGGAGGGAAGAGCAGGGGGAAGGTGAGGAAGGGGATGTAGAAGTAAACTGAAGAAAATAGCATTATTATAATTTTTTTTCTTTTTTTTTTGAATGAAAAGAATAAAGAAGTAAAAGGAAAAAGATAAGTCGAAGGTGCCGAGGTGCTCGGCAGGTTGGCTGTGTTATATTGATGGAAGAAAAGGGTGATGGATAGACTGTGAGGTCTTCGTGATATCAGAATTGGAGTGTAAGGATGTTTGCGGAAGGATTAGGGGTTAATTGTAGACTGAGGGGATGTATTCGGGAGTAAGAGTGGTCGTAGGATTGTGAGTAGAGTGTTGGGATCGTATAGGGGAGGGACTGAGTGGACAGAGAAAGGATCGGGGGAGAGGGAGGATGGGATAGAAGATGGGAATAGGTGACGGAATGGAACGGAGGGAGTGGAGGACAGGACAGAGAGTGATGAATGGAAGGGGTTTTGGCAGAAGGATGTCTTTGGGAGGGGAGTTTGAGCAGTTTGAAAAGGTTTCTAGCTGGTTGCCACCCCCCCCTTTTAGGTAGACGTCCCACCATCTACTAAGGGTGTCAGCCTCTAGCCGAGAAGAACGGAGAAGGGTTGTAAATGCATATGATACGCATATACGGAGTGAAAGAACGGGAACAGATGGGGATGAACGGATGAGACCTTGGCCGAACGTGCCAAATGACAATGCTGGCCGAGAGGTCCCTGCCAAAAACTTGCCAGCTGTTCTGGTATACAAGCATGCACAAGGAAGTTGCATTGACTAGGGCTATTGGCGAAGCTTCCAGCGATGGAACAGGATCCTGGGTGAGGCTTTTGGAACAGTGGCAATTGCCACCTGGACCGAGGCTATCGGGATGCACCTAAAAATGTTAGTAGCTTGACGGATTATAATACTGCCCAATACCCTGTTAATCAACGGATTATAGCGGGTGAGCGAGTTGTGCCCGAATTTTGCTGACCGACGGATCTAGTGACATGACAGACGGATGGGTGGACTGAAGTCGTCTGGATGGAAAATCTAGTAGATGTATCTGTGCTTGTTAGCAAGAAATACTAGATCGAGAAAGGTCATAATCATAAACAAATTTTCAAATGGTCTGTGAGCTGATGCTGATCAAGCATGCCGGACAGATTGCCGAGGGTGGGGCGTTGCCTTCCAGTCAGCCAGAAAAACTGAAGTTCTTCTGAACTGGGTGGTTTCCGAATCTATACTGGTATTGGGTTGGAAATGCGGTGGCGTGGATTTGTCTTGTTGGACACCCTCCTGGGAGTAAGACAAATCCGGTGAAGCTATGAGCAGATCCTGATTCAAAACAGTTAGAAAGGGCTACCGGGAGACCCGGTTCCAAATAACAAGATAGAAAGGTCATTAAAAGGGTGTCTTGAGAGACCATATTCGTAAACCATGAATGCACGGAAAGTAGTTTGATTCTGGGTATACTGTCAAGCTTCGGGTACTGATGGACTTCGGTACTGCCGAGGGGTGTTGGCGAAAGGTCGGGCGGACTATGGCCAAGTCCTGCAGGCCAAGAGTAGTGGCGTTGGCTTCAATGTACTCGTGCGTTGCACCCTACTTGCCGTGCATGCCACTGGGTTTGCAACAGACAGATACTCGGGGGGATGCTGATGATGCCGGCCCGAGTCGAGGACTTAACAGAAGAGAAGAAGGTAGAAGGGCCTAAGCCTAGTTGATACCCAGAATGAGGAAATATGTACATGCATGTCCTACTTATATAGGTTAAGAAGCGACATGTGGAATAAGGAATGTGGGACAACAAGGTATGCAGAGCATGTGGTTATTGTCCACAACGAATAAAATTAGAACAAGGAATGCAAAGCGGGGATAGAACAATAAAAGACAGGATAATAGAATCGTGACTCAAGATGGGACAATAGGGAGTGGCCGAGTATAAAACAATAGAGTCATGTCCGAGGATAATACAAGGACAGGAAGTCCCGAGGGGAGACGGACCGAAGGGTGAAGACAGGGAGTGTGGATGGTGGACGTGCCGAGCCAAGACCGGCGTTCCAAGTGCTATGCATGTGGCGTGGACACTTGGTTGTGGATATAGGATGGTCGCTCAGTTGGCAATGCCAAATAGACGGGTCTCGGTACGTGTACTTGACACTTCCTAAAGCAGTGGCTCCAGAGGCTGTGGCAGTGATGGTGGGGCCGGTTCCTGAGGTGGTGGTCCCAGTGTTGGAGTCGAGCAGTGGGGGTGGTGAAAAGGAGATAGATTATTTCCGACAGCTGGATCCTTCTGATCCTGACCTGGGACATGCTTTGTTTTACGGCAGTGACTGACGATGTGTGTTTATTGATTGGAACTTTAATAGTTTGTGTGTGTTGGGAGCTTGGGGTCATGGTTGGCATGGGGTTTGTGGTAGTCATGCTGATCATGGTGTTCGTGGGGTTTGTTCACCGGATTGTCACCTGGATGGCGGTGGTGTCATCAGGATTCGGGGGATGTCCTGCAATTCGAGTCTCGGTTGAATCGTGTTAATTAGTTCAGCTCGTTATTAACATTCTAACAAGAAGAGTTCTAGTCTAAGAGAATCTACACATGGTACCATTTTGTCTAAGGGATGGTACGGGATTCCGCGGTGGTCAGGGTTCTTCCTGAGCAGAGTTTTTCGGAGGGTTGGATTGAGCGCTGAGTGAAAACTACTAGCTCCATGATGCCAAGAATCAGTTAGGATAAATCTAAACAAGTAGTAGTCAATGCCCTGTCGATCGACGGATTGTAGTGGGTAAGCGTATGGTCCTTGCAACTATAATTCTGACGGGGTTTGGAGGGTTGGATTTGGAGGGTTGGAGTTCGGAGGGTCAGAGTTGGAGGGTTGGAGTGTTTCTGCAGAAATGGGTCGAAATCTTTTTGATGATTGGTCACAGGGGGTCATATTCCTGAAAAGGTTGGATGCATTGTTTTGTTTTACTTCCTTTGGCACAGTTGGTGTTCAACGCAAACAACTGGTGCTGGAGTCAGGAGCCTAGCTTCTTATTCCTTGGTTTCTGAAGCGTCCGATGTCTCAGGCTCTTCTTCAACCTCTTCTGTCACGGAGGCTGTGTGCCCTTTAGTGACTGTGGTGGTAGATCTTGGGCATTCCTTGGCTGAGTGGCCCGATCTGCCGCAGAAGAGGCAGAGGTTTTGTTCGAAGCAGCATTGCCATTCTTGCAGTGTAAGTTTTCCGTCTTTTCCGATTTTGGACAAAAGATCTGTGGTAGTTCTGCTGCCACTGGACAGGGTCATGGGTTGGCCTGGATTGGCCATCTTATTGCCCATGTTAGGGGCTGAATACATGGTCATGGGGGTCCTCCCTCTGTCATAGGGGCGGTCGAAGTTCTGGGTAGAAGGGGGCTCTCTGGCAATCTCTGATTGTGGCTCCCAATAGCAGGCGTCGATGGATTGGGACAGGAGGTGGAGTTGGAGTAGGGAGTGGGGCTTTCCTACTCTGGAGATCTCATCCTTGATCCTGCCAAGGAGTCCGTTGTAGAACTGGTGACAAAGTGCAGCGTCGCCCCAGTGGACGCAGGTGGCTAGTCGATTGAACTCGACTACATATTTCGTGATGTGCTAATTATCGCGCATGCGGAGGTTCTCGAGGTCTGCTTTGGCCACTCCCTCTGGGTTGTGGGGGCCAAAGTTGGTTTTGAGTTCATTCACAAACTCCTCATAGTCATGGAGCCAGTCTGGCTCGTCGGGGGCGGAGAGGGCTGGTTCAAACCAGTCCAGGGTGGTACCGGTCAGGTACGACAGTACGTAGGTTCCCTTGGCACTGTCGGTGTCGAAAGCATCAGGGCGGTCACAGAAGTTCAGTCTACACTGCACTAAGAAGGCTTGTAGTTTCCTCTAATCGGATCCATCAGAGGTATCTGGATCCAGGACCTTGGCGGTGTGGGGGGCTGATCTTCTGGGGCTGGCTAAGTTGCTTGCCAGCATAACGAGGGCCTGAGTGAGATCAGGCACAATGTTGGTCCTAAGGTAGGGGCCCCTCCTGGGTGTACAGGGGGTGGCGGTGCTGCGGCAGGTGGTGCGACATGGGGTTGGGCAATGGGGGGTGGTGCAGCGAGCGGAGGTACAACAGGTGGTGCAACAAGTGGTGGTGCTATGGGAAGTGGTGCCACAGGCGGAGGTGCAAAGGGTGGTGGTACGTAGGGGGGAGATGCGAACGGGGGTGGTGCTGAAGAGTTTGATGGCACTGCTGAGGATGGTCCTGAACTGGATTGCATCTCCGAGGGTGACGATTGTAGAGTCACTAGAGGGTGGTTCACGAGGAATGGGTTGGTCAAATTCGAATGCAGGTTTTGATCTGTGTCTGAGAATCTGGAGTCAGAAGAAGGCTCCAGGGGGTGTGCTGGTGTCTGAGGTGTCTGGAAACTTGGTCCGGGGGCGGACAGTTCTCGGGGGATGGATGTACGGCGGGCAGATGCCTGGGTGATTGTCTGCATGGCTTGTGAATGTGTGATAGGTCTCATGCTTTATGATGATCAGGAGTGTGAGTACGAATATACTGTTAAATAGAGGCTTCCGGGAGGGTTTCCGGAGGGTTCCAAATGGTTTCCAAAGGGGGGTTTGTACTCCGGGAACAAGAAGACTAAAGGTCGCGGGTTCGGATCAGAATTGGAATGGGGACAGAAAGACGGAAGCGCCGGAGGTCTTAGGACTGTTCACGGTATAGGGTGGTATGAGTGGTTCGAGGTCGCAGGGACTTGGCTTCAACTTATGTGTTGCGCCCTCCTCAATCGTCTATCCCTAATTTTGGAAAGTCAGAAAGTTTACTGGAACTTAATCGGAAATTGCGACGCAGAATTAAGTCGATATTCATACTGGCAAATAGTCCAGTTGACTGGTGACTTATATACATGTATCTAGTCTTGTACTATCTTTTACTGAGTAAAAACAGGGGGGGGAAGAGAGTACAAGGGGCAATATAAAACAAAGAACAAGGGAGTGAGGTACATGATGATCCTGTGCATTGTCTATCAAAGGAGCAGAACCTTGGCTTTGGAATCTTCGGAGGTTCGGAAACATAGAACCTCAGGTTGATGCATCGGAATTTGGAAAGCGGTTATTCGGGCTTTTGTCAAGCGTCGGATACTGACGGACTTCGGTACTGCCGAGGGGTGTTGGCGAGAAGGTCGGGCGGACTATGGCCAAGTCCTGCAGGCCAAGAGTAGTGGCGTTGGCTTCAATGTACTCGTGCGTTGCGCCCTACTTGCCGTGCGTGCCACTGTATTTGCCACGGACAGGTACTC
>QLPI01019437.1:0-10125 GCA_003314275.1 Chroogomphus rutilus | reverse complement strand
TAGTACCGTTGATTGTCCGGTATTAGTATCTTGGATTCAGCCTAAGTAGTTGATTGTCCTGCATAGTAAACTGATTCTACAGAGTGAGATTGTTCTGTTGATTGTCCAGTTCAATTGCATCTCTACCCTGAGGGTTTCTAATCAGTTGATTGTCCTGATTAAAGACTCTTTGTCTCTTGAGATTACTTCACTGTAATTTCTGTCTCGGCCTCACCCTCATTTTAGAGTGCATTGACTGGGTAATCCATTCAGTCCACTTACTTCCTCTTTCCTCTAAGCGCATTCCCTTTCATTGGAATATCTCTGGACCCCTAAGTGTCCTGAACCTACAGACTTTGATAGTCTCATTCATTGCTGCTAACAAACGCATCACCTTCTTGTCGTATTAGCTTGCTAGAGTTATTACACAGATTGTGACCAAGGTATAAATATTAAATTATTTCTGGAGTTGCGCTGCAGCAGGGTTTGAAACTCTTCTTCGTCTCGCTTCACTTCACACAGTGCTTGACTGAAGTGTTATGTCTTTAACACCAAGGTCTTGTCCAGGTTCCAAAACACTCCCCATGGGAATCAATGCATCAGGGACGTCGCATTCTAGAGGGGGGGTGATGTCAATGGAACTCCCGATTATAAACCTTGACCAACACCACCCCACCTGTACCTCATATCCACCGACCAAGTCCTGTTCAGCCCATTTGTGCCAGTGCCAAATGAGATACCTACAGAATGGCTGTCACCACTGGCAGCCATCCTCCAGGAGCATTAACTGTAACTATTGGCCCTCCCCTCATCAACCGCTCACGATGCTGGGACCCTGGCAGAACTTCCTAATTGGTACAGAGAATGATGCCTGGTATGGCATGGAGCGCCATAGCAATGGTGCTTATATACAGTAGTTAGTGGGTGAACTCTTTGGATCTCCCTTTTCCAGGTAGGCTAGTCACTGTGTATTAGATACTATACTAAATCTTTGGATCCCCCTTCACCAGTGCACTGCCCAAGGGTAGAATGCCTGCTTAGGTTGCCCTTACAGTGGAGCAAATTGTCAGGTGCATGTGACACCAAGACGGATACACGAGGTGCATATAGTTCGAGGGCTGAGGGTGTATAGTTGAATAGGCGAGTGAGGGTGGAGTTAGGCTGAGTGGGCTAAAATGAATAGTCGGGCATGTTGGCATATGGTTCCTAATAATATCTCCCCCTTACAGGTGAGTCCCACGAGGCCACAGAAATGAAGTTCTAGATGGTAGCCCCATTGGAGTTTGGAATTCTGAGAGCATATAAGAGTAGTTGCTTGGGATTTTGGGGGTAACTACCATTGACATCGCCAATGGAAGAGACCTTCATCAACCCCTCATATGTCCACAAACTCATGGGCATGTACACCTTTCCCATTGTCTCATATCTCAACAGCACCAACAGACCTCCCTCTGTCGATATGCCTACCCCCTCATTGTCAACAATCAAGTGTAATCATGCATAACTTGAAGAGGATGCAAGAGACACAATTGATATGCGAGCACCATGGGTCGAAGGATCACACTTAAAAAGTACAAAGGTGAGTAACCCTTCACTCAGATTTTCAGTGTAGTGCTTATCAGTTTTCTTTAAGTATGCTCATCTGGAAATGCGAAACAATAAGTTTGAGTATAACACCATCTTCTACCATGATGCAAGGCTGGTAGAGAAAGATGCAGATATGGCTTGGATTGAGGGTTGCAAGTCAGACATCCCATGCAAATGATACATGCAACATCACAATACATGTCTTCAGAAATGGGATGGGAATCTGGACATGGGTGCTTGTGTGTGTTGCAGCGAGAGGGGAGTTGGCTGTACAATAATGTGCAAGGTCGAGGTACAAGTAAGAGGAAGGGGAAGAAAGGGAAAGGAAAAGGCAAGGAAACTGAGGTTGAGGGAAGTCCAAGCAAGGTGAAGAAAAGGGCAAGGGAAGGTGCATCTGAGGATGAAGTTTGGGATTCAGATGGGGTGGGACCTTCAAAAAAGGCAAGGATCCAGCCCAAGGTGTATACCCCCCTCTTCCAGCCTGGCACTCCCACTCCCCAGCCTCCATCTCCCCCACCTCCTGAACCATCACCTCCCCCCATAGCCTCACCACCTATGGCAGTGCCAACACCATGTATAACAGTGTCATCACCCATATCTCCTCCTCCTCCTCTACCATCTCCCCCTCCACCCCCAGCTCCCTCACCACTACCACTGCCAGTTCCTTCACCACCTCCCATTGTTCCCCAATGTTATAGCCCATGCCCCCAATAAACCCCTATTAGTCTCTCCAACCACCCACACCTTTTCCAGGACTTTCCGACCCCTAGAAGCCTGAAACAATTGTTTCCCATGAATCCATTGTATCAACCCAAAGTTCCGCAATCCCGAACCTCTGAAGATTCCGAGGCTAAGGTTCCGCTCCTTTGATAAACAACGCGCAGGATCATTGCATACCTCACTCCCTTGTTCTTCATTCTGTATTTCCCCTTGTACTCTTTTCCCCCCCTTGTCTTTACTCGGCAAAGTTAGTACAAAGGACTAGATACATGTATATAAGACACCAGTCGACTGGACTATTTGCCAGTATGAATATCGACTTAATTCTGTGTCGTAGTTTCCAATTCAGTTCCAGTAAACTTTCCGACTTTCTGAAATTAGGGACAGACGATTGAGGAGGGCGCAACACATAAGTTGAAGGCAAGTCTCAAACCACTCGAACCACCCTATACCATGAACAGTCTTAGACCCCCCAGTGCTTCCCGTATTTCCACCCCTTTCCGATTCTGACCGTGAACCCACGACCTTTAGTCCCTCCACCGCCAGAGTACAAACCCCCCCTTGGAAATCATTCGGAACCTCTGGAAGCCCTTCCAGAAGCCTCTAGCTAAGCGCCGGCATGTGGATTTAACACCCAACCTCCTCTGGTTCCTGCACCTCCCCCCTCTTTGCCTGTCATCACCTTGACCAATGCTCTTGTTGAGCTCATGTACTCTGTTGATGCCCTTTATCGGGAAGTGGTGGACCACAGGTTAGAGATTAGCAAGAGTCACATTTCAAATGAGGAATTGCGACCAGAGGTGAGAAACTTGTCCTTGCAGATAAGTCATCAGAGGTTGGTGAGTGCAGATTTGGTACAGGAGCCACCTAGGGTACAGGGTACTTGGGAAAATTGGGTGGGTAGGTCTGACAATGTGTGGGATGATCTTGAGGATGGAGAAGTAGAAATAGGATTGTAGAATAGAAAGTGATTGGACTTAAAGAATTGTATATGTTTGATTTTTCTTTTGGAATTGGACTTGAACTGAATGAAGGAATGAATCAGAATTGCAAGTTGAACTTGAAAACTGAAGCAAGAAGCTGAATTGCAAGTTGGAATGAATGAGTGAATCAGAATTGAGGTTTGAACTTGAAGATGGAAAGAAAGGAACTGAAATACGAGTGGAAGAGTGATAATGAAATGGAATGAGCAAGAGTGAATGGAAGTGTCAAGTCCACATACCGAGACCCATCCGCCGGCAATGCCAACCGAGCAATCATCCTATATCCACGACCAAGTGCCCGCGTCGCATGCATAACACTTGGTACGCTGGTTTCGGCTCGGCACGCCCACCATCCACACTCCCTGTCTTCACCCTTCGGTCCATCTCCTCTCGGGACTTCCTGTCCTTGTATTATCCTCGGACACGACACTATTGTTTTATACTTGGCCACTCCCTATTGTCCCATCTTGAGTCACGATTCTATTATCCTGTCTTTTATTGTTCTATCCCCGCTTTGCATTCCTTGTTCTAATTTTATTCGTTGTGGACAATAACCACATGCTCTGCATACCTTGTTGTCCCACATTCCTTATTCCACATGTCCCTTCTTAACCTATATAAGTAGGACATGCATGTACATACTTCCTCATTCTGGGTATCAACTAGGCTTAGGCCCTTCTACCTGCTTCTCTTCTGTTAAGTCCTCGACTCGGGCTGGCATCATCAGCATCCCCCCAAGTATCTGTCTGTTGTAAATCCAGTGGCACGCACGGCAAGTAGGGCACAATGCACGAGCACGTTGAAGCCAATGCCACTACTATTGGCCTGTAGGACTTGGCCATAGTCCGCCCGACCTTTCGCCAACACCCCTCGGCAGTACCGAAGTCGGTCAGTAACTGAAGCTTGACAGGAAGAGAAATTGCAAGGTGCTTATGGAATGGGTAATGGTCCAGGTTTGGATGGGTACAACTTGTGAAAGTCTTGATTGAGTTCTGAAGTGTGGTTGAGTTCTATTGTGAGGAGCCATGAAGTTTCTTCATCTGTGCCTTTATTCCTGCCCACCACACTAAATACAACAACTTGCACACCATATGTTGGTTATCAATTTTCGAGTTGAGGATCTCAGATATCTCAAATTTGGTTTCACCGTCGATGATGACTGGGGGTGGAGGTGGTTGAATACGATTAGGAATGGGATTAGGAGAGGCTGGCTCGAGCATTGAAATGTGGAATACAGGATGTACTGTGTTCATGTAGTCTGGGAGTTTCAGAGTAACTGAGTGAGTACCAGGACATGCAATGATTTCAAATGGACCCAAAAACTTCTCAGCAAGCTTTTTTCCAGGACAGGTAGTCCTAAAGAATTGAGCTTTGACAAACGTGAGACTGCTGATTAGACTGCTGATTGGAAAGTCTGGGGATGGAAGTCGATTAGCATCTGCTGAGGTCTGGTACATTTGTTGAGCATTGAGAATACTGATTCAAAGCTGCTGGTACAATTCGTCCAGGTCAACTACAAAGTCTTGCACTCCTGATGAAGTGAGGTCACATTTGGGATGAATGGTGAAATTGGGATGGTAGCCTTTGTTAGCAAAGAATGGCAAGACTCCCATAGTGGCACTGGGAGCATTGTTATAGGCAAACTCTGTGAGGGGTAGTAACGAAGCCCAGTTGTCTTGTTGATAGTTGCAATAGACTCGAAGGTACTGTTCTCATGTCTGATTAGTACATTCCATCTAGCCATCACCTTCTAAGTGAAAGCCTGAGGTGAAATGCAACTTCATGTTGAGGGCCTTCTCAAGAGAATGCCAGAAGCAAGACACAAATTCTGAGCCTCTAACTGAAGTGACATGAAAAGGAATGCCATGTTTGGAGAATACATAAAGTACAAAGAGTTCTGCGAGTTGAGTGGAAGTGATGGTAATGGAAGTGGGAATGAAGATAGACTGCTTGGAAAAGCAATCGACAATGACTAGGATGGCTGTGAATCCCAAAGATGTAGGGAGCTGTTTGATGAAGTCCATGAATATCAAGTTCTAGGGTTTTTCTGACACTGGAAGCTGTTTGAGTAATCCATAGGGCTTGTGACATTGCAATTTGTTCCACATACACGTCATGCAGGATTTGCAGTAGTCTTTGACAAATGACCTAATGCCAGGCCAATTGAAGTCACATCTAACAAGGTCTAATGTTTTGTTAATTCAAAAATGTCTGGAAAGAATGTGATCATGCTTATGTTATAAAACGTGTAAGTGTAAGTCTTGTGCCTCGAGAACGTAAATGTGATTGTCGAATAGTAACAGATCATTGGAATTAGTCTGCCACTTTGGGTCATGATTATTTGCAAGGTGTTTCTGAGCTAAAGAGTTGGAGGGAAGATGAGGTTTAATGTCATTCAGGATGTGCTCAGTGTCCATAAGAGTTGAGGCCCTCAATACGGGTTCGATGAGGCTTGTGGCTCAAAGGGATGTGGTCAACTGATGTTGAGAGAAGATGGGTTGAAGGTTCTGGGAATTAATGGTGGCATAGTCACTCATCCCCTCCTTAGGATAGATGTCCCATCATCTAGTGAGTAAATCAGGCTTAGTGCCCAAATGACCTGGTCTGAAACAAATGAAGAGGTTAAACTGGGAAAGGTATTCCAGCCACCTAGCTTGACGTCTAGTTAACAACTTGGTTATGAAAAAGTACTCCAAGTTCTTATGATCGGTGATGACATTGATGGGCTTGGCAGAACCTTCCAAGTAGTGATTCCACTTTTGAAAACCTTCGAAAATCATGAGCAATTCTTTATCGTGAACATTGTAGTTGAGTTTAGGGGAAGTAAAAGTTCAGGAATGAAATGTGACAGGATGAAGCTCGCCATCTGGGGTGTGTTGCGAGAGTATAGCTGCTAAAGCATAATCTGATGCATCTGTCTCCACAATCCAGGGCAAATCAGGAGTCCAATGAGTTAAGATTGTGGCAGACATGAATGCCAGTTTCAGCTTATTAAATACATCTCTACACTCCTCACTCTAGTTCTATGCCAGACCTTTGCGAGTGAGTTGAGTAAGGGGAGTCGTAATGGAGGAATAGTTGTGAATGAATCGTCGATAGAAGTTTGCAAATCCAAGGAATGATTGGACGTCTTTGACTTTATGCAGCTCGGGCCATTGAGTGATGCATTTTACTTTGTCTTCCGCCATCATAAGACTGTCAGGTGATAGGATATATCCAAGGTATTCAACAGATGTTTGGTGGAAGGAGCATTTGTCTTCTCAAGCATAGAGGTTGTGTTTGTGTAATCGTTGAAGAACTTTGCAAACATGTTTGATATGTGAGGATTTATCATTGGAATAGATGAGGATGTCATCCAAATAGACAATGGTCCAATTGTCTAATAGATCGCCAAAGATGTCATTCATGAAGCACTGAAAAGCAGCAGGGGCATTAGATAAACTGAATGGCATGACAAGCCACTTAAAGGATCCATAACGAGTCCTAAAGGCTGTCTTCCATTCTTCCCCTTCGGTAATTAGAACGAGATAATAAGCATGTTGGAGATCAATTTTGGTGTATATATGAGCTTTCTTGGGGGTGTCTAAGGGGTCAGAAATAAGGGGAAGTGGATAACGGTCCTTCTTCATAATTCTGTTTAGACCATGAAAGTCTACGCAGAGTCACAGGGAGCTGTCCTTCTTGCATATGAATAGTACTGGGGTGCCATGTGATGAACGCGAGGGCCAAATGAAGCCCATGTTGAGGTGTTCGTCGATGAAATCTCATAGGGATTGGAGTTCGGATACTGAGAGGGAATAGATGGGGCCAAGAGGCAGCGAAGTGCCATCCTCGAGGTTGATCTTGAGGTCATAAGGTCTATGGGGAGCTAGTGTATTACCGTGCTGTTTACTAAAGACATCAGCAAAGTCATGGTAGAATTCTGGAACATGCTGTTTAATGCTATCCAGGTTGTCAGAAGAGTCGACCATAGTAGAGCCTTGAGCGTATTTGTCAAGATCTGTGAGGTTGAGTTAAAAGGCTTGAGAACCTTCTAGTCTTGTGGTGCATGCTGAACTTTTGAGACTGTCTGTCTGCCTTCTTGACAGATGCATCGAGAGTCCAGTATGTCATTTTGTACCTCACAGGCCCCACACTTCAGTACTTTGAACACGCCATTCTAGGCCAAATCCAACCCGAGCCTAGTTGACTTAGGGTCTGGAGAGACTTTTGACAAGAACTTAAGACAAACTTTGGACCTTTCAATAACACTGTGCAAGCAGAAATCAAACTCAGCAAGATAGTCATGAAAGATCATCATCGAGCAGCACACTATTTCATCAACTTTGCCCAAGCATCTACTCGCACTCAGTGGAATGACACTGCCCTCGCACATGCGGCATACAAAGGGTTAGCCAAATGCATCAAGGACAGCCTCCTTCACTTCCCTCAATTCAAATCCCTCGCCAAACTCAGACAGTTTTCACTCAAGATCGACAGCAGGTACTAGAAATGCAAGGAGTACGACAACTTTGGAAATCCTTTAAAGGCAAATACATCCACTTCCAATCGCTCCAACTCTAACAACAACAATCAGTCTTCCTCCAATTCCAACAACTCGAACAACAAGAGAAGTAAGAAAGGGGGGAAGAAGAACGGCAATAATAAGTCTTCCAACAATAACAACAATGCTAACAACATTTTGTCCAAGCTCAGAAAAGATGGGAAGCTGTTGCCTGAAGAATGTCAAAGGCAAATTGACGTGGGACTGAATCTTGCCATTGCTTCAACCTTGGGAGATATTATATTTAATTACAACTACATCAACTTTTTGTATCATAACAGTATTATCTGACTGAAGACTGAACTACAGAATGTACAAGATTGATTTTGAACCATGAGCTGGTAACCCAAGAGCTGTGACAAAACTTTGGGACGAAGAAAGTCCAATCAAGTTCTCTGACAAGATGACAGCAAGCTAATGCCTGTCCGGGTTGATGTCCAAAAAGAATTGTTTAGAGGGGGCCTTGGCAGGTGACTTGTCAATTACATGTAGGAATAATAGTTTATGTTTGTGAACTATTATTCAACCCTTGTCTAGGATTATTTCCACAGATATTCTATAAAATCTAGTTTAGTTCTTTTATAATGTTTTTACATACCTTTTATATTTTGGCCAAGAAACCTTCCACCGCATAGAAGGGTCGAGATCTATTCTGCGAACAAACCTCTGTTGATAAGTCTTAGTGGTTGGCGACCTACTTAAGAGAGTGCTGGCAGCACTAGATAATCCGGCAGATTATGGGTGAAGATAAGATTGCTTTTATGCTACAGAACTAGTCTCTATTTATACTAATTCTATGCTAATTATGTAACTCCCCAATAAGGCAAGGCTTTCCTGAAATTAGTGGAAGGGTGTGGAAATGAATGGAAAGTCCTAGAAGCCTGTGGCAGTTACGAGTCACCCTGTAGTCACTAATGAATCACCCTATAGTCATTAATGAGTCACCCCATAGTCATTAATGAGTTATATTCCCATGGCTGGTAGTCTTGTGACTGGCCAAGTCACAAAATATTAATAGTAAATGAGCCGAGCTTCTGGGCTGACCTTATGTGTAACAGTTATTAAATAAACCCAGGAATTTGTTGTACAAATCAGTCTTGATCCAGCAATTTAGCACCATTTTCCATGTGTAAGTGTTTGGTGCCAGGCTGTGGGTCCTTGTGGGTCCGAAATAGAAATAAGCGAAAAGTATAAGTGTTTTTGGAGGATTTCCTTAGGCTTGAAGTGCTTGATGGTTTAAGAGTTAATTACTTTGAGTAATTCACTCTTAAATGGCCAGCCAAAATTTATTATATTTTTTGGTAGTCACTTTAGACTGATTTGTTGGATTATTTTCTGAGTGAGAGAGGTTTGGAATCCTTTATGCTGATCTCTGATCTGATGGCCCTTCCTATCTGTTATAGAATTCCCCATTCCCCAACAAAGATCTTTATACTACTTTTAAATCTATGAGGAGTCGACTAGATTCCTATAATAGATAAGAAAGTCCAAGAATTGTGAAAAGCGAGAACAGAAATACTATGTCCCAATCTTGATCTCCTCTGTGACATTGAGGGGTGACGTGTCACCCCAATTCCCAATAGAGTTATCCTATAAGAAACATAGTAACAGATTGGATATCAGAGATAGAATGGAATTGTGAATAAGGAAAGTGGAGCAGAATGTAATGAAAAGGATATTAAACGTAAATGAAGTGAAAATGAATTTGCAAGCATATGGGGATTGATGTAAATGAGTGGAGCAAATTGACAGGTGCATGTGACACCAAGACAGATACACAAGGTGCATATAGTTCAAGGGCTAAGGGCGTATAGTGAGTGAGGGTGGAGTTAGGCTAAGTGGGCTGAAATGAATAGTCGGGCATGCCGGCGTATGGTTCCTAATAGGTCTCTGCTTGGTACATTCAGTTTACACTCAGTTCATCCCATCTTCTATCCCCTTCTATTTCTGTTTATTCTTTTATGCATTTTGTTTCACTTCATTTCAGTATGTTCACTATGCTTGGTCAACTTGACTGATTCTTCACATCTTGTTTCCGTGTCTTTTATTTTGCATATATTTCTTATATTACCCTGTTACATGTCAAGGTCATTCATCCCCATTTCTTTGACTATAAAAGTAGCATAGTTGATGTATGTATTTCTTCATTCAGAAGATCATCACGCACAATTAGACTTGTATACCTTCTTTGCCTCTCTGTCCTTCATCTACATTTGGGCCAATATTCTCAGCACCCTCTCAAACATCTCCCAAAATTCAGTGGCTTCATGCAGAGAGGGTGTAATGCACAAGTATGTTGAAGCCTGCCACATC
>QLPI01019415.1:0-19715 GCA_003314275.1 Chroogomphus rutilus | reverse complement strand
CGGTATTCTTCCTGCTTGGCTGCAGGGTACAGGCCCGTTTCGGCCTCTTATTTGGAGGTTCCACCTCCGCATCAGCCTCCTCATCCTGATTTCAAACCACGGGATAGACTTCATCCCGAGTTGACTTGTTTTACAATGAAAAGAACACGTCAGTAAAAGGAAGGAATAATCGCAGCATCACTCACCCGTGCACCTTCCCGTCCGCTCATACTTGGCCCTGCACTGGGCCCCACCAACATGCTCCTACCCCTCTTCCATCCGGTGACCTTTGGGACTCCCGAGGTCCCAGGGACTTCTGCCTGCCCGGCCGTTTCAGCCCATTGATCCACAGCCTCTTGGCCATCCTCCGCATTGTCCAAAGTTTCCCAGCTGGCCGCTATCAGTCTCCCAACGGTAACCTCTCCGTCAGATGCTACCGCCCCCACCAAGGCACCCTCCTCGCCCACACCACCCGTATCCTCCGCAGGGCTCTGAAATTCATGCCCTTCGCCTTGTATGGTCAACGGGCTATGCCCATCCACGGTCCATCCTCCGTCGATCGTCTGTTCAAAAGTGTTGGTCTTGGCGTGCATTTTGTTCCAGATCTTTTTTTTCTTGAATGGCGATGGATAAGGATGACGTGGTTGGTTGATGAGAAGACTGGAAGCTTCCCCAATTATCACGAGGTTACATTTAGGTGTCCCAAAACTTTAATTTTAATTCCAGCTTCAGGGGTTCAGCCGCTAGAGGGGGGATACTGTCAAGTACACGTACTGAGGTCCCAATTATTTGGCAGTGCCGACCGAGCAGCCATCCTATATCCATGACCAAGTGTCCACGCCGCATGAATAACACTTGGTACGCCAGTCTCGGCTCGGCACATCCACCATCCACACTCCTTGGTCCGTCTCCCCTCGGGACTTCCTGTCCTTATATTATCCTCGGTCACAACTCCATTGTTTTATACTCGGCCACTCCCTATTGTCCTATCCTTGGCCATGCCTCTATTATCTTATCCTTGGCCATGCCTCTATTATCTTATCCCTTATTGTTTTATCCCCATTTTGCATCCCTTCATTCTAATTTTTTCCATTGTGGACAATAACCACATGCTCTGCATACCTTGTTGTCTCACATTCCTTATTCCACATGTTGCTTCTTAACCTATATAAGTAGGACATGCATGTACATATTTCCTCATTCTGGGTATCGACTAGGCTTAGTGTCAAGTCCGCAACACCGAGTACCGACTCACTCGGGAATACCGACCAATTGGCCCTTGCCACGCGGCCTCGGCTCAGTACATCCAGTTCATCGTCTGGACCACTCCTCTTGTCCTATCCCCTCCATTGTTCCTTCACCCCCTATCCACTCCTTGACCCGTTTCCCCCGAACAACATGACGACCACTCATTGTCCTGGCCACTGCCATTGTTTTATCTTAGGTCGTCCTCTATTGTTCTATTTTTGCCCACCACTTCATTATCTTATTCTCAGCCATACTCTATTATTCTAATCCTGCTTGCATTCCTTATTCTATTTCTGATCACTGTGGACAATGCCTCCATGTGGTTTCCTCATACCTTATTGTTTCCATTCCTTACACCACCCTGTTCCACATCTTGCTTCTTAACTATATAAGTAGTGGAATGTATGTAGATAGTTCCTCACTCAGAATATCAATTGGTTCGCACCCCTTTGTCCGTTTCCTATTTCTAAAGTCCTTCGCTCGAGCCGACGCCCTCGGCACCCTCATGAGGCTCCTCCCACTACCCAAATTAGTGGCACACATGGAACAGCAGGGTGTAATGCACGAGCACGTTGAAGCCTAGCCACTCCGGAACAGTTTGCAGGACTTAACCGATATTTCGGCGTTACCGAATCTTGACACTTAGGCCCTTCTACCTTCTTCTCCTCTGTAAAGTCCTCGACTTAGGTCGGCATCATCAGCATCCTCCCGAGTATCTGTCTGTTGCAAAACCAGTGGCACGCATGGCAAGTAGGGCACAACGCACAAGTACGTTGAAGCCAACGCCACTACTCTTGGCCTGCAGGACTTGGCCATAGTCCGCCCAACCTTTCAACGACACCCCTCGGCAGTACCAAAGTCCGTCAGTACCCAAAGCTTGACAATCCCTCACATACCCTATGCCATCCACAATCCATTAATCCTACCATACCTACCCCTCATTCCTCAATCCACCTTACCTCAGGACTTCCTGTCCTTGTTTTATCCCCAGCCACAACCATTGTTTTATAGTCGGGCACTCCCTATTGTCCTATCCTTGGTGCCACATTCCTATTATTCTATCTTTAATTGTTCTACCCCTGTTTGCATTGCTTCATTCTAATTTTACTCATTGTAGACAATACCCACATGCTCTGAATACCTTATTGTCCCACATTCCTTATTTTCCATATGTCGCTTCTTAAACCTATATAAGTAGGGCATGCATGTGCATATTTCCTCATTCTGGGTATCGACTACGCTTAGGCCCCTTACCTTCTCCTTCCCCTGTAAAGTCCTCTACTTGGGCCGGCACCTTCAGCACTCCCTGAGTATTCCCTCTGTCCCAAATTGGTGGCACGCATGGCAAGTAGGGCACAATGCACAAGTACGTTGAAGCCAAAGCCACCCCAACTGGCCTGCAGGACTTGGCCACTACACACCTGACCTCTCAGCATTCCCGAAGCCTGACACTCACCCAGGATCCTGGTCTGTTGCTGGAAGCTTTGCCAATAGCTGTTAAGACTCGGTAAAGCCGAGAAGTTGTTATTCTCACGTGAGTTTTACTTCTTGATCCATCCAACCCCGTTCTTCTAGGGGGTGTTTGTTTCCTTTGTTATTGTCTGCTCAGCTGGTATCGGCTTCGCGGATGTCGGTTCATGTCATCTTGAAGCTGGTGACCACACTAATTGTTGGAGGGTTGCGATTCGGCCTCTAGGCTCTTTATTAGTTCTTGCTGTGTGAGTATAGGGATACCTTATCTTATGCTCCGCTCACCACCTTTTGGTATTAGTATCGTCCTCGTCACAGCTTGCGCCAGCAACAGACTTTTTTTCTTCTGCTCAATACTCTTCTTGAGGTTTCGAACAAACATTGTGCACATCGGCCAATGGTTGCATGGTCAGCTTGGCTTAGTCATCAGCGCAATATCATCACTGACCGCTGGGATTACTCCAGGCTGGCTAGCGTCACTGTCTCCTTGGCTATCGAGAGAACGTGCATTGTAAGCTTGGCTTAGGCATCTGTGCAATATCTTCACCGACCGCCGGATTCACTCGAGCCTGGCTAGCATCGCTCTTTTACTTTGCCATTGCGGGAATGTGCTGTTTTGGCCCGCCTTGCATCTAAGGTTCCATCCAGCATCGCTCAACCATTCAACGGGTCGGGCCGTCTACCCTTTTATGCTGTGTGTCCCTCTTTAGTGCTTTAAGGTAGGTTAGCGATCCCGGGAACTTCTTGTTCAGCCAGCCTCCCATCGAAGGTTCCTCCCAGCAATCACTCGACCATTCACAGCGTCGAGCCATCTATCATTTATGCTGTGTCACTCTTCATTTCCCTAGGTTAGGTTAGCCATCGCGGGAATTTCCTGTTCAGCCAGCCTCTCGTCTAAGGTTCCCTCCAGCATCGCTTGACCGTTCAACAAGTCGGGCTGTCTACCCTTTATGCTGTGTGTCCCTCTTTATTACTCGAAGTTAGGTAAGCCATCGCGGGAACTTCCTGTTCAGCCAGCTTCCTGTCTAAGGTTCTCCCCAGCATCGCTCGACCATTCAATGGGTCGGGCCGTCTACCTTTGATGCTGTTCCCTCCTCATTGCCCTAGGTCTTCCTGTTTATCCAGCCTCTCGTCTAAGGTTCTCCCCGGCATTTCTCGACCATTCAATGGGTTGGACAATGACCCTTTAAGCTGTGTGTTCCTCTTTATTGGTCAAAGTTAGGTTAGCCATCGTGTGAACTTCCTGTTCAGCCAGCTTCCCGTCTCATGTTCTCCCCAGCATCGCTTGACCATTCAACGGGTTGGGCCGTCTACCCTTTCATCCGTGTGTCCCTCTTTATGGCCTGAAGTTTACTTAGCCATGGCGGGAACTACCTCCTCCCATCTAAGGTTTTCCCAGAGCATCGCTCTACCATTCAATCAGTTGGGCCTTCTACCCTTTATACTGTGGGCTCCTCTTCAAGGCCGGATGGCTCTTGGACCCACACCACCACCATAAACCAAAATTCCCACGGTCCGACTGGCCAGTTTCTGCCTCTCAGACCTAAGGAAAGGCCCAAGACAACCAACTCTGCTTCTCTTAACACCCAACCCCCTCTTTTACACAATCTCCACCTCCCCCCTCCGCCCCACACACCCTCTCACCCTCAAAACATGCCCACTACTGCGGCTGCGCCTGGCATGCATGGCCTCGAAACTTTAACGCCAAACCAGGCCTAGCCTGCGCGCTCTCCAACGCCGGCCCTGGACCCAGGAAAGCTGGTAGCAATACTCAGCCACAAAGGTATCACAGAGAACAACAAGAGAGACATCTCTGTATTAGCCACCATGCTTGAGTCGTTTGGGGACTTCAAGCGTGGCCCATCCTCCTGGAACGTAGGTAAGGCAGGGGCCCAGCAACCTGTGGCTATTACCAGACTACTTCGCGCGGCGGCCGCCCTCTATGGAGACCATAGACCGGCTTCAAACACTGATCTTCAAAATGCAGTGAAGGAACTGAAGGAGGAAATCACATCTAGCCTATCCGCAGCTGCCCCTGCCACAGCAATGGCAGTGCCATATGACTCTGCAGCCAAACGAGGCCTTGTAGGGAACGTCAACCCAGCTGCCGCACAAAAGCAGAAAATGATCGCCGAATTGCACCACAAACAAATTTTCATGTCTCTCAAAAACACTGTGAAGGATGCCCTAATCCACACATGGGGACCGGTAGTCGTTATAAGGTACTGTAACGACCTTATAACATAACTACTTCAAGGCACTCCCGAACTTCAACCTCCTGGCACCCCACCCTTTGAGGGGCATAACGAAGTCCGCCGCAGGCAATATCATGCTTACATTCAAGACTGCAGAGGACCCAAGCCTAGCTAGGGCCCATGCAGAACACTGGGTTAAACACATTGACCCTCATGCCATTACCCCCCAGCGTTCTTGCATGGCAGTCATACACAATGCCTCAACCAACATCTGGGGCAAGCAGGATGGCCTCGCAGATGCCATCGAGGATGTTGAATCGCGCAATGCGGACAACGTGCCCGAGGGCAAACAGATTGCCAACCTAGCTTGGCTCAACAGCCCTGAAGCACAAGAAAAGACCAAGTGAGGGCCTTTGATGATCAGTTATAAGACCAAGGCCACTGCCAACGCCGCAATTACAAATGGCATTGTCATTGGAGGAATCATTTGCACCGTAAGCCTCTACATACCAAGACCCCCCCAATGCTTCCTGTGCCAAGACTGGGGCCACCGAGCGACGGAGTGTACCCGGGAGGCACGAGGCGGCCGCTGCACCGGGCCACATAGTACAGCCAACCACACATGCACTCACGACCGCCAATGTCCCACAGGGCAGAGATGCCACGTAGACGAGCCGAAGTGGACCAACTGTCAGAGTGAGCATGCCAGCTGGACCCGAGCCTGCCCGGCTGCAAAAGTTGGTTTGAATCTAACATGCAAAATGAATATGCTACTGGCAAATTTGAATCTTATACTCCTTTCACTTTCGCAGATGTGGACTACACCCCGGGAAAACCCTTGAGACCCGCCCTTGTATGCCAACCCCTTCCCCCTCCCACCCGCAAAAAAACTACATCCTGCTACCTCCCCCATCTCCCCCCCGGTCCCCGATGCCCGAAATTGCACCTCAAAGAAGACTATGGACAAAGCAACAAAACTCCAAGCATTCCAAGGACGTCACTCTTTCGCTCATCACCACTACCGACCCACAAGACTGGGACCTGATATTGATCCAAGAGCTCTACATTGACCCCAGGTCCTGACTTACGGTTCCACATTGCATCGAGTGACATGCGAGTCATTGAAATGATACCATTCCCCGTCGAGATGATTCCTGGCATAAGCACAAAATGACGAACCTGACCCTGGAACAAGAAATTTTCTGTAGCATCTAACTACTTCCAGCATTTAACTGACATCGGCCTCAACATCTCAATGAAATATTTCAACACACCCCCTGAGGGTGACACCCCCATAATAAAATCAATAAGATGCCATGGACTACGAGTTAAACAAGCTTGAGGAAATGAACACATGGGATGAAATTGACGAAAAGGACATACCCACCAATGCACAAGTCCTGCCAGGAATGTGGGTGCATACCATAAAGAACTTGGAGAATGGAGAACAGAAATTTCATTCTAGATGGGTCGTCCGAGGAGATCAGCAGAAGACAAATGTATCCTTGAATGACACTTTTGCACCTGTCTCACGTATATCCTCCCTCAGAATCCTACTGGCTCTTGCAACCATGAAAGACTTATGGATCTTTGCCTGGGACGTCAATTCTGCCTATCTACATGGAAAAATAGACCATGATATTTATGTCAAATTCCCTGATGGATACACTAAGCAAGGCAAAGTCGCGAAACTGAATAAAGCTTTATATGGCTTACCTGAAGCGGCACGTGTCTGGAGAGAGGACCTTGAAGAGAAGTTGAAGTCGTTGGGATTTGCATCCCTAGGGAGTGACACGGGAGTCTTCATGAGACGGTCACAGGGAGGCATTACAGCAATCGATATGCACATTGATGATGGCACCGGGATATATTCAAGTGAGGGGGAGGAATCAAGCCTGAAAGCTGGAATCCAAAAATTCTACAAAATAAAAGAAAAAGACACCTCTAAGCCTTTCAAGGTACTTGGAATCCTAGTAACAAGGGGTACGCACCTCGGAACACTAAAGTTGTCACAATCTGAGTACATTGACAGTATACTACAGAGGTTTAACATGACTGGGTGCAATCCAGTAAATACACCCGTAGATAAAGGATCGCACCTGCAGAACGACGCAAATGAACCTTACGAAAACATCAAAGAGTATCAAGCACTTACCGGATCCCTGACATATGCCGCGATGTCTACATGCCCCGATATAGCATATATCACGCAGTTCCTGTTGCAATCAAACAAGAATCCTACTCAGCGGGATTGGAACGCAGGGAAAAGAGTTTTGAGATACCTCAAAGGAACGAGAAGCCTAGGTGTTGTGTACAGAAGGGATGGTGAACAATGAGGAGTCGAAGTTGACCGCATGATACCATGGGGGTTTTGCGATGCTAACTATGCCGAAGATGCACGTGACCGAAAATCAACCAGCGGTTACATCTTTATGCTCGGCAACGGACCTATCGCATGGAAATCAAAAAAGCAGACATCAATTGCCTTATCTACTACAGAGGCCGAATACTATGCTCTAGGGATAGCATGCCAAGAAGCTGTCTGGCTAAAACAGTTATGTCAGGAACTACTCATGAAATTCAACAACCCTATCCATATTTTTTCAGATAACACTGGCGCTGTCGCTCTATCAGACAACCCCATCTTCCACAACAGATCTAAGCATATCGATATTAGATGGCACTTTGTACGGGACCTAATACGATCTAAAGTGGTTCGCTCCTCACATATCCCGGGGATCCAGAACGGCGCCGATTTTCTTACAAAGGCTCTGAACCGTTTTGAGCATGAGCGGTGCATCGGATTGATAGGCATGGAGTAAGTGACTCGGTCTGAGGGGGAGTGTTAAGATTGCATTAGCATTCAGACCAGGCACTTACCACAGCGAGCAAATATGAGTGGCTTTCCTTTGTTCCTATTATTCTCTTTTACCATTCTTTAATTCCATTGTCCACAATTCCATTGTCCACACATCTATTATCTAGTTTCCTATTGTTCATTTCTTGTATAAGTAGTTAGCTAGAATAGCCCTTCACTTCAGTCTTTGCTGCAAAGACTGAAGTGAGTACTAAACCCTCTATGCGTTATTTATAAATACTTACATTTCATCATAGACAGTTTTTTATCTTTAGGTAGTTACTTCAAATAGAAACCGAGTCTTTGCTGCGAAGACTGAAACAGTTTTTTATCTTTAGCTTTTCACATCAGCCACTAGGGGGGGGATACTGTCAAGTCCATGATACTGAGCTCTGGTTCACTTGGCAGTACGACCAAATGACCCTTACCATTTAATCTCACACACCAGTGACAAGTCATTCCTCACCAGTATGTGGTCTCAGCTCGGTACATTTGGCACATCATTTAGTTCACTCCCTTCATCCCCTCCCCTCTATTCTTTACTATTCTTTCATGCCCCATGGTTTTCCTTACCCTTTTCCCTTTGGGACAATTTGTCAAGCTTTGGGTACTAATGGACTTTGGTACTGCCGAGGGGTGCTGTCGAAAGGTCGGGCAGACTATGGCCAAGTCCTGCAGGCCAAGAGTAGTGGCATTGGCTTCAACATACTCATGGGTTGCACCCTACTTGCTGTGCATGCCACCTATTTGCAACAGACAGGTACTTGGGAGGATGCTGGTGATGCCGGCCCGAGTCGAGGACTTTAACAGAGGGGAAGAAGGTAGAAGGGCCTAAGCCTAGTCGATACCCAGAATGAGGAAATATGTACATGCATGTCCTACTTATATAGGTTAAGAAGCGACATGTGGAATAAGGAATGTGGAACAACAAGGTATGCAGAGCATGTGGTTATTGTCCACAATGAGTAAAATTAGAACAAGGAATGTAAACTGGGATAAAACAATAAACGATAGAATAATAAGGAATGGGTCAAGGACAGGACAATAGAGAGTGCATAACTATAAAACAAGGGTTGTGCATGGAGATAGAACAAGGACAGGGAGTCCCAAGGTGAAGTGGATCGAGGAACGGGCAGATGGTGTGGTAGATGTGCTGAGCCGAGAACAGCGTACCAAGTGACGTGCATGCGGCGTGGACACTTGTACGTGGATGTAGAATGGCTGCTCGGTCGGCACTGCCGAATAACCGGAACCTCGGTACATGTACTTGACAGTATCCCCCCCTTAGCGGCTGAACCCATGAAGCCAGAAATTAAATTTAGAGTTTCGGGACACCTAAACGTAATGGCGCGGTTTGTTTGGGAAGTCCCTGGACTTTTTTCATCAACATCACTGCATCATCCCATCCTGTCAGACGTAGAACTCGAAACACAATGGATGTCGAGATCATCAATGCCGAGTGGGGGCCTGGAGGAACATTGATCGACCATGGGTGTTCCTGGGAAGAGGCAGGGAGTGTGAGGTGGGAGCCACAACAAGCCACTGAGGTTGCAGTAGGGACGGTTGAACCAGCGTTCGACGAGATGGTCACTACCGGGAGCCTAGTACCGGCGATATAGGCGACCATCGATTATGCGGAAGTCGGTCAAGAGGCCGGAACGGCTGGGCGGACAAAAATCCCTAGTACTTTGGGGGTCCCAAAGGCTCCTGGGTGGAAGAGGGGTAGGAATGCAGAGGTGGGGCCCAGCAAGGGGTCGAGTTCGAGAGGACAGGGAGGGGGTCCGCAGGTGAGTGGTAGTATGACTACTCCTTCCTTTTACTGACATGTTCTTTTTATTGTAAAAATCAAGTCAACCTGGGACAAAGTCTGTCCCAGGGTTCGGAATTGGGAGGAGCATGCAGAGGCTTATGCGGAGGCAGAACATCCGAGTAAGAGGCCAAAACAGGCCTGTACCCTGCGGCCGAGCAGGAAGAATACCGAGCAGGTACCGCAGGCTGGGGGGTCAGGAGGGAAGCGGATGACAAAGACAGGGAGGACGGACAGGACGGATAGGTTGGAACAGATGGAGAGGAGGTTTGAGGACTTCCACAAGAGGTTGCACCAGATGGAGAGCACAATGTTGCTCTTTCTCGAGAGTGACTTGGGTTTTTCGGGAAACCTGCAAAACCTGCAACTGCTGGAGGAGTTGAGGAATGCATTGCGAGATGAGGAGGGGAAGGAAGAGCAGGGGAGGGATGAGGAGGATGAGTTTGTAGAAATAGACTAAAAGAAATAATGAAAATTTGTATAAAATATATATATGTATATATATATATTTTGAAGGTAGAAAAAAATAAGAGAAGAAGGAACAAGTTGAATGTGCCGAGGTGTTTGGCAGGTCCAGTTGTTGTATATTGAAGGGAAAGAAAGGTGTTGGGTGGACTGAGAGGGTTGTCGGAGGTGGAGTATTGGGATATTTGTGGAGGGAGTTTATGACAATGGATGGTGGGGACTGAGTGGACAGAGAAAGGATCGGAGGAGAGGAAGGATGGGACAGAGAATGGGGATGGGACAGAGAATGGGGATGGGTGAAGTGACAGAATGGAGGGGAATAAGGCTAGGACTGAGGGAGCAGGGGAAGATAGGGATAGAACGGAGGGTTTTTTAGGAAGCGGGATGTCTTTGGGAGGGGAGATTGCACAGTTTGAAGTGTATCTCGCTAGTCGCCACCCCCCCTTTTAGGTAGACGTCCCACCGTCTACTAAAGGTGTGAACGGAGAAGGGTCATATGGGCACATGATGCGCATATATGTCGTGACTGAACGAGAATGGATGGGGACGGATGGAAGAGACCTTGGCTGAACATGCCAAATGACAACGCTGACCGAGAGGTCCCAGCCAAAAACTTGCCAGCCGTTCTGGTATACAAGCGTGTGTAAGGCAGTTGCATTGACTATGGCTATTGGCGAAGCTTCCAGCGACGGAACAGGATCCTGGGTGAGGCTTTTGGAACAGTGGCAAATGCCGCCTGGACCGAGGCCATCGGGATGCACCTAAAAATGTTAGTGGCTTGAAGGATTATAATACTGCCCAATACCCTGTTAATCAACGGATTATAGCGGGTGAGCGAGTTGTGCCCAAATATTACCAACCGACGGATCTAGTGATATGACAGATGGATGGGTGGACTGAAGTCGTCCGGATGGAGAATCTAGTAGACATATCTGTCCTGTTAGCAAGCAGTACTAGATTGAGAAGGATTCGAAAAGGGTCATAATCATAAGCAAATTTTCAAATGGTCTGTGAGCTGATTGATCAAGCATGCCAGACAGAGTGCCGAGGGTGGGGCGTTGCCTTCCGATCGGCCGGAAAAAACTGAAGTTCTTCTGAACTAGGTGGTTTCCGAATCTATACTGGTATTGGGTCGAAAATGCTGTGGCATGGATCTGTCTTGTTGGATACCCTCCTAGGAGTAAGACGATCTGGTGAAGCTATGAGCAGATCCTGATTCAAAACAGTTAGAAAGGGCTACCGGGAGACCCAGTTCCAAATAACAAGATAGAAAGGTCATTAAAAGGTGTCTGGTAAGACCATATTGTAATGCATGGAAAGTAGTGTGATTCTGGGTATACTGTCAAGCTTCGGGTACTGATGGACTTCGGCACTGCCGAGGGGTACTGTCGAAAGGTCGGGCGGACTATGGCCAAGTCCTGCAGGCCAAGAGTAGTGGCATTGGCTTCAACGTACTCATGCATTGTGCCTTACTTGCCGTGCATGCCACCGATTTGCAACAGACAGGTACTTGGGAGGATGCTGGTGATGCTGGCCCGAGTCGAGGACTTTAACAGAGGGGAAGAAGGTAGAAGGGCCTAAGCCTAGTCGATACCCAGAATGAGGAAATATGTACATGCATGTCCTACTTATATAGGTTAAGAAGCGACATGTGGAAAAAGGAATGTAGAACAACAAGGTATGCAGAGCATGTGGTTATTGTCCACAACGAGTAAAATTAGAACAAGGAATGTAAACTGGGATAAAACAATAAACGATAGAATAATAAGGAATGGGTCAAGGACAGGACAATAGAGAGTGTATAACTATAAAACCAGGGTTGGGCACAGAGATAGAACAAGGACAGGGAGTCCCGAGGTGAAGCGGATTGAGGAATGGGCAGATCGTGTGGTGGACGTGCTGAGCCGAGAACGGTGTACCAAGTGATGTGCATGTGGTGTGGACACTTGTATGTGGACGTAGAATGGCTGCTCGGTTGGCACTGCCGAATAACCGGAACATTGGTACGTGTACGTGACACAATTGTTATTTACTTATTATTCGGTCACAGCCTTATTGTTTTATGTTCGGCCACTTTCAGAATTTCAGAGAATGAAACTCACCAGGGAGATTGAACTCCATAAAAAGGAAAATAAAGTAGAAAAAATTCAGTGCATCACAATAAGAATAATGACTAAAGCTCATCAATGCTGAATGTCCTCCCCATGCTCCCCAGCTTCTCTCGCATCTCCTCCCATTTGGCATGTGGGTCAGACAGTGTGGTTATTGCTCCACCAGGGATGGGAGAGGCAGTGTCCAGCACATCAATTCAGCAAGACACATCTTGGGATTTACGTGCATTTCACCAATATACCTCATGGCAGTTTTGCAAGAATAGTGGCAGTAAAAGATTTGGAAATCTTCTATGTATTGTGCCTGAGAGAGGTTGCCGTAATATGGTGGCAGCGGCTCATCAATGCTGGCAATGCTGTGGAAATAATGCCTGTCTTACTGAGCTGGATGATGGGTGACAGGATGAGTGGACTTCCAAAATGTAGATGGTGGATTAGAAACCTATGGAGTAGTCAGATGGATGGCAAATGGCAGTTCTGACAGTGACATGGAATAGGCAGGTAAAAAGCACCGGAAGAAGGCAGGGAGATACATTTTCTTGACAGCACCGGGTGGGTTCTCAAAGTGATTAGAGAGGGCTTTGTGAAAGGTTTGAGATAGGACAGTGTTGGAAGAATTAATTGGATACTTGTTTAGAGGTCCAGAAACAGCAGCATTAGACTTCAATACCCATCACAACAGACTCATCAATGTCCAGCGATATCATTGGCAGTCCTCGCAAGAAGCATTGGAGCACCACTGTTAAATCCACATGTCAGGTGCTTAGCTAGATACTTCTGGAAGGGTTTCTGGGGGTTCCAAGTGGTTTCTGAGAGGGGGTTTATACTCGGGAGGCAGAGGGACTAGAGGTCGTAGGTTCACGGATGGAAATGGAAAGGTGGAAAGACAGGAAGCGCCAGGGGCTTAGGACTGTTTATAGTATTAGGACGTTCGACTAGTCGTTAGAGTTGTTTGAGGTCACAGGGACTTGGCTTCAAATTATCTGTTGCACCCTCCTCGATCGTCTGTCCCTAATTTCGGAAAGTCGGAAAGTTTACCGGAACTGAATCAGAAACTACGATGCAGAATTAAGTCGATATTCATACTGGTGAATAGTCCAGTCGACTGGTGGCTTATATACATGTAACTAATCCTTGTACTAACTTTTGCCGAGTAAAGACAAGGGGAGGAAAGAGTACAGGGGGCTAATAGAGAACGAAGAACAAGGGAGTGAGGTATGCGATGATCCTGCATGTCATTTATCAAAAGAGCGGAACCTAGGTCTCGGAATCACGGAGGTTTGGGATTGTGGAACTTCGGGTTGATACAATGGATTCACGGAAAGCAATTGTTTCAGGCTTTAACAGTTGGAAAGGTCCCGGAAACGGTGCAGGTGGTTGTGGGGATTAATGTGGGTTTATTGGGGGCATGGGCCATAACAGTATCCCCCAACTAGGACCGAGCCCTTGAGGTCCTGAGCTTATTCTTGTAGTGAATTGAGCGAAGAAGGACGTGGGAGTATTTTTTAGGCGTATTGGGACGTAATGGGTATTTTTTCCAACCACCCATCCGTTGTATATAAAAGAGGTTTTTTCTCCTCCTTGTGGATTCCTTTCCTGCCCCTATCCATGTCTGAACTGGAGCAGGATATTGAGGCAGAAGTCTCGGAGTGGGTATGCACCTTCAAGGCCGAGTATGCGGAGAGGCTTTGCTTATTAGAGGCGGAAGGGGCAAGGGAACTGGAGGCCACCCGGAAAGTTGGAAAGGATCAGAAAGCTGAAGTCCAGAGGTTAGAGAAAAAGAAGAAGGAAGCGGAACAAAGGAGGAAGGAGGAGGAGGATTGAGCCATGGAGCGGGATAATTCTGGCTATTGTTGATCCTGCATCTATGAATGGGAAACCTGGCCAGCTTGTCTTCTTTGGGATGAAGTGTGCTGAGCGCCGGTGTTTCTAATCCTGTCCCATTCCATGTTCCGGATCTCACACTTCTCTGCTGGATGATTTCACCATGGTATGCCACTGCAGGTAATTATAACTCAATACCTCTGCAGATACCTGCATGTCTCTACCAATGCTTACTGATCACATAATCTGCCCTGTGGTAAGGGGGGTGTACATTGACAAATTGATTGTCACCTCTGCTAGATAAAGAACTGGAGAGTGCCTTTCCTCGGAATGGATTACTACAGCTAAGTACGGATGTCTTCATTACTTCTGCATGAAAACTTTTATGCCCGATAGATACACCCCCTTCAGAAAAACACCAGAGTTCCATTACTCTCACATGGCATATACGAAAAAAAGAAATCTAGGTTATAGGTTTTGTGGTCTCACAATAGAGTGTATTTGCTACCAATTTGGGCTTCAATTGCTTCATTTGGAATCTCTGCTGAAGTCTGAAAGCATTGAAGAGCTTTTTCCATGGATTGAGTCATGATTATTTGCAATGGTGTCAACTGATGGAGTTATGGCCTGAGCAGTATTAATAAAATAAACAAGTGAGTTCTTTTTGAGGTGCACATGAAGTGGAAGAGGGAAAAAACTGGTTACATTTTGTAGGTCACATTTGGACTCTTTTGTATACTACATCTAAAATAAGCTGAAACATTAATGATGCAAAACTTTGCATCACTCCGCTATAGAACACCCAAGGTGGATGTGCTTGGGACAGTAAATCAAACACACATATACAAAAATAATACAAATACATTTAAAGGTTACCAAAATCCATCACACCTTGCAAGTGTGACATATGCCAAGGGTAGTGATATGTGCCATGATCTTCCACTCAGGCACTGCTTTTGTTAATATGTCTGTGACCATATTGTCTGTAGGACAATAAAGAAGTTTTAATAGTTTTGTAGCTGTTAAGTCTTGGTAATGCCGATAGTGTAGATGGGAGTCGGTCAAGTCCTGCAGACCGATCAGGGTGGCTAGGCTTCAATGTACTCATGCATTATGTCCTGCTGTTCCATGCGTGCCACTAATTTGGACAGAAGAGAGACCCGGGAGGATGCCAAGAGTGTCAGCCTGAGTGAAGGACTTCAGATGGGAGAAGGGAGGACAAGGGGATGCAAACAAGTCGATATTCAGAGTGAAGAACTATCTACATACATTCACTACTTATATAGGTTAAGAAGCGAGATGTGGAACAGGGTGATATAAGGAATGGAGGACAATAAGGTATGAAGAATCATGTGGGAGCATTGTCCACAGTGATCCAGAATAGAATAAGGAATGTGGACAAGAATAGAACAATGAAAATAACATAATAGAAATGTGGCCAGAAATAGAATAATAGAGAGTGACCAAATATAAGACAATAGGGTCATGGCCAAAGATAAAACAATGGTAAAATGTCCCGAGGTAGAATGGGCCAAGAAATCAGGAATTTATTAAATACTGTGGTGGGGAATATAGACTAGTAGTTAGACTAGCTACTGTGGTACAAGATTTCATAGCTATGGAATTCATAGTTAATATTCTACATGAATATATGCTCTTTACACAGACGGCACACAGTGGGTTGATCGTATGTAAGCGCTGCTCTGAGGAGCTGGTGGGAGGTAGGAAGGAGAGTCGCGTTGGTCACAGTAGATAATCCACAGTAATAAACTAGTTCAATGACGGTGTGAGTGCAATGTACTACACCTATTTAATGATCCCCACTGGGTCTGCAGTCTTGAATGATGGTGAGAGAGATTTTGACCTAATGCAGCTTGAAGTCACATGAGTAAGTCCAGTAGGTATCAAGTATAAGTGTGAGGGGGTTTTCAGTATGGGAGACTACTCATATTCATTGTAGTTACTGTGACTTTATACAAGTAAACCTCCTGACTATGATATGATCCGTAATTAATGGATTCTGTAGAGCATATGCAGGGTCGGCCCATTGTGGGTCACCCCAATCAGATCTTCTTGGAGAATGACACCTGTCAGTGGTTCCCATTGAATACAATTGCTTTTCCCTTTGTTCCCTTCTCGTCTGTGATGAATATTCCCTCTCTGAGTCATGTCTTGTGTCTCATTCTCCTGTTTCTCAGTCATCTGTCCTTGGTGACTGTACATATGCGCCCTGGTTCTATCAGTTCTTGTCCCTTTACATGTGAGTCTCTTCCCCTATATCCTTTGTACCTTCTCCTATGTGTTTCCCTTCTTCCCCTTCTGTATTCCATACAGTTTCTGCTCTTCCAGCCCCTACATCTCCTGATGAAATCGCTTCTTTGGCTGCATGGGTTGCCACAACATATTCTGCCTCTGCTGTAGAAAGGGTGACAAGTTCTTGTTTCCTGGAGCTCCAGGAAATGGCTCCACCATCGATAAGAAATACATAGCCTGAGATGGCATGGCGATGCTCCTGTGTTGCACCATCAGCATCTGTGAAGCCTTCAAGACCATGTCATTCACCCCCATAAGTGAGTTCAAATTTTTTTGTGCTGATTAGATAGTGAAAAATTCTTTTGATGGCCTCCCAGTGTGCGATGCCAGAATTGTCAAGGAAGTGTGATAGGGCTGATACGGCAAACACAATGTTAGGATGTGCTATGGCAGTATACATAAGGCTGCTGATGGCTTCTTGGTATGGAGTTTTCTTCATCTGGGCTTGTTTATCAGGACTGGTAGGGGAGTGGTTCTTGGAATACACTAGTCCAGGAACCATGGGTAAGCCATAAGGTTTGGCATCAGCTAGAGCAAAGCAAGCGAGAATAGAGTCGATATATGATACTTGGGAAAGTAAAATGGTATATACCACACGATCAAGTGTGATCTTTGTTAGAATTAAGAAGTCAATTAATAAAGTGGAAGCCCATTGTACTTAAAGATTGTGTGCAAGGAAAAGAAAAGAGTGAACTGAATGTTGAAGGACATGATTGTGAAGCTTGAAAAACTCATTGTGATTCTTGAACATTTTACAAGTTATTATACAAAAGTACATAGGAGTAAAATGAGGATAAAGAAATGGGAAAATTTTTCATCATGATTGAATTATGAGAAATGGTTATTTATAGGAGAAGGGTGATGGAGTTTTAGGGGTGTGTGGAAAAAATAAGTTGAAAAAAGAAATACAGTGTCCTGTTTCTAGTCCATGTGTGAAGGTCTGGATTCATTGTCTAACTTGTCTTGACTCAATGTTGGAGTTAAATGGCTGGAGTAGCAATCCCTCAGCTTGATGTGGTGAAATAGTGTGTATGTACATGTTTGTGCCTTGACTGGACTCAGTTTAGAAGTATGCTCGACTTGTGTGCGCATAATGCACGTGCGTCTCAGGGATCCCAGCTTAACTCATTATATTGAAAATATTTATTTTGTTAGATCTGGTGGCAGTGACAGTAGGAATGCAAGTAATAAATTGAATTTTTTTATGTGTGATTTCAACAATCTTGATGCCTAGAAGCCAGTGAACTGTCCTAGGTCTGTCAAGGCATAACAGGCATTGATTTTTGCTTTGTATTGTGTGATTAACTTGTCAGAACTGCTGGTGAAAATACAGTTGTCAACATGTACAGCCAGGATAAGAATGTTCTTGCCAATATAAGCAAAGAACACTCCCAGATCTGCCTGGCTACAGAAAAACCAAGGTTGGCAAGTGCATGTGAAAGTGTATCGTACCACTTTCGCACTGCCTGCTTCAACCCATAAAGCAACTTTCAAAGTTGCTTCACAAAGCTTGTGTCGCTGTCACATCCAGGAGGAGGGTACATGTAAATCTCCTTATTAGCATTCAACCCACCATTTAGATATATGCCGTTGAAATTGAAACTCTTGATCATCCAATTGTGGCATGCAGCAATGGCAACACTTGGTGCCAGAGTATCTTGAATGCAAAGTATATCTGCCAAGCTGTGAAAAGGGCCACATACCTCCTCTCCAAAGCACTTGAAGGCAATAAATACTCCCAGCACCCAGGGCGAAGCTCAGGTAAGTATCTCATCAAATACATTAAATTCAATCCTCTGTAGCCCAGTTATGCAAAGCTACCATTTAACATGATTGGAACAGCTAGAGGAACCTCTGTCCTAGCTTCAGACTCTATCAGTTTCCTTCACCCATATATAACCATGCTGCCAGTGTTCATTGTTCATATTTTTGCATCATAGCCTGTGCTTTGCTAAACTTTTTCTTTAGCTGTTCTTGACCTGCAGTTAGCTGCCTGAGGCTTCCTGTTTGCTGTTATGTCTGGGGTCAAACCATTATTAAAAGGGTCGACTGAAGAGGTTTTGTAAGATACACTGTTAGCCCAAAGGATGGGTGACAGGTTGACATTTCATTGCACATTTTGTGAAGGCCAGAGCCGAGCGATTGGGACATGGTTAGAGATTCAAAAGCAGTTTTCTACCAATACTGCTTCATCTTGTGCCTCCCTATACAAAGCATAATTCTTGTCCCTTGTCTGACATGAATGCAATTTACTGTTGACGTTCAAGGTGGAAAATCCTGGAGAATGAGACAATCTGACTTTCAAAATTTCATTCCATGATCTGTGTCGCCAAAAGCTTCCCAAACAACCGAGTCGCAAACGTTGATGGCGACGAAAGAGAGGAAGGGTTCTTCGAGCAAGGTTACAATGTGAAGTCCAGGCCGCCAATTGACAAATTGCGAAGCGGACGCACAACTAGTGACTAGGTTGAGATGCCTGATAACTACCTAAGAGTAAAGTGATTGCTGCAGGAACGCCAGAATCAACCTGTTCTAGTGGTTACATATCAACCACTTGTACAAGTGGAGTGTGAACCTACTGACAGCCGTAGTGAGAAGTTTTGACAAAAATTGAGGAAAATGGAAACAGTCGCATTCATTTCACACTCGAACGTCGGTCTCTATCTGAACGTCGCTTCAGGGTGCTTTGATCAAGTGTAGATCACCTTCGGGATGGCAGAATGGGAGCCAGAGTAGCGAATATGCCGTTAGAAATGCTCCTTAACACCTCACTGGCCTCTCAAAAGCTGGCCCCTCTTCCATGATTCAGTAGGATTCAGTTGATGTCCAGTAGCGTGCGTCCCCGATAACCAAGCGATGTATTTAACTTGACAATCAGGGTCAACAAAAAAAAAAAAATTACAAAGCTCCAGACACAAATTCAAAGATACACAACGCCCCGGACACAATTTAAATGGTATACAAATTTCCAGACACAAGTGTAATGAGAAAATTAAAATAAAAAGGAAAACGCAACTCAAGAAATAAACCGTAGATATGCAGGTATACCCGCGAGGGGCTGATTAGCATCACTTGAAAGTGCAAGTGATTGTTTTGAGTTACGTTTGCTTCGACTGAAGTCGACATTCGGCGTTCGGTCGGTGGGAAGGAATATGCGCAAGGAGTCCTGACCGTTTATAACCCAACGCAGAGGAGCAAACTGATGTTGAGGGTGCCGTTGGCTTCGAGTGAAGTTGATCATGGACACAATGAGGTATTCCCAAAGTGTCCAAATCCTGTACCAAGTTACTCAAAAGAGTAAGGTGGTTTTTTGATATCTACCAAGCTTTTGGGTAGTATTAGCCCTTGTTCTACACTGCATCTAACAGTGTCCATACCTGTTGATATCAATGGGCCCTCCAACAGATGTTGACAAATGCAAGACGGGGAGCCTCTCTCGCGGTCAA
>QLPI01019414.1:0-16203 GCA_003314275.1 Chroogomphus rutilus | reverse complement strand
GCACATCGTAGCCAACTTCGGACCTCCGTCCGATCAAACGGCGTGCCTCCCAGATTAGTTCTGGGAGTTCCGAGGATGCCAGTATTATCCCCTCGTTTCCCAGAAATACCCCGACGGACTCCCATACCACCACCGAATGCGCCAAAAGAAACTCCAACCCCGATGGAGGTAGATCAGGCCCAAGCAAAAGAGACCATCATCGGAGTTTGTCACCGATGCAGGAAGCCTGGCCACTACATATGGGACTGCCCATTATCCTTCGATATCCGAACAATGAGCGTAGAAGAAAAACTGGAGTTGCTACCAGAACTTCTAAACCTGGCAGAAAGATCGGAAGTAACGAGAGACTTGGAGGAGATCGAAGGACCAGAAGAAGAAAAGGAAAGAGAGGATTTTGGACTCAGCAGTGGGTGAAATGTGCGCCCCCGCTGCCTGTACATAATAGATTCTCGTGTTTGAAAGAGGAGAGCGACATGATCTCTGCACATCCCCTCCCCAAAGAACAACCATCTAAAGACGCACAAACATCAGAGATTCCACCGAAACAATCTCAGACAAAACTCCGAAAATGGGAGAAACGACTTCCAAAAAAATATGTGGTTGCCACCACCCCAAGTCTGAAATCTCTGGTCATCAAAGTAGAAATTCAAACGACGGATACGGCAGAAATCAAGTCTGGACCCACTCTCGTAGACTGCGGGGCCACAGGACAGTTCATGGACCGAGGATATGTAGAACGACATCGCCTCACCACTCAGAAGCTGCAAAGGGCCATCCCGGTCTACAACGTGGACGGATCACCGAACGAAGCAGGAGCCATCAGAGAAGTCGTCGACGTGATCCTCCGAGTAGATGGACACACGGAGCGTACCACCTTTGCAGTCACCAACCTGGGGAAGCAAGACCTTATCCTGGGCTTCACCTGGCTGGAAGAACACAACCCCGAGATTGACTGGCAAACTCGGAGAGTCAGCATGAGCCGATGTCTGGAGAAGTGTCATGCCTGCCAAGCAGAGGTACAAGATGAGCGCAAGAAGGAGCAGGAACTGAGAAAACAGATCCGAGTATGTCAAAATGGCCCATTTCCAAAGCTCCTGGAGGAAGGAGACTCGGAAGAGGAAGGTGTAGAGACAGATGAAAGGAGTGATGAGGAGGGGGACCCATTGGATGATCTAGAACCCGGAGACAGAGTGATGTACGTGATGCTCCTGTCGGAAGGAGAAGACATCCGAGTCGCCCAAACCACCTCTCAGAGATTGGCAGAGGCACACTACAAAAATATCCAAACGGAGGTGGAGATCCCAGAGTACCTCAAAGATTTCGAAAGTGTCTTCGCCAAGGAATCCTTTGACGAACTCCTGGAGCGAAAAATCTGGGATCATGCCATTGAACTGGAACTGGGGGCCAGTCCAGTGAACTGCAAGGTGTACCCCATGTCCCCGTTAGAACAAACTGAACTAGACACCTTCATTCAGGAGAACCTTCGAACTGGGCGCATCCAACCTTCCAAATCACCGATGGCATCCCCAGTCTTCTTCATCAAGAAAAAAGAAGGATCCCTCCGGCTCATCCAAGACTACCGAAAACTGAACGCGATGACAGTGAAAAATCGATACCCACTCCCCCTCATTCCAGAGCTGGTCAATCAGCTCAAAGGAGCTAAGTACTTCACGAAGCTAGATGTCCGATGGGGATACAACAATGTCTGAATCAAGGAGGGAAACGAGTGGAAGGCTGCCTTTCGGACAAACCGAGGACTGTTTGAACCACTGGTGATGTTCTTCGGACTTACCAACAGTCCAGCCACTTTTCAAACAATGATGAATGATATTTTTCAAGACCTCATCTTAGCAGGACTCGTCTGCGTATACATTGACGACATCCTCATCTATTCTCGGACCCTGACCGAACACAGAAAAATCACACGACAAGTGTTTTGGAACAACTCCGAGAACAGAAACTCTATCTTCGGAAGGAAAAGTGCGAATTCGAAAAAACACGGATCGAGTATTTGGGGCTCATCATCTCAGAAGGGAAGGTAGAAATGGACCCTGTCAAGGTCCGAGGGGTAACGGAGTGGCCAACTCCGAAGAATCGAAAGGAAGTCCAGTCGTTCCTCAGTTTTGCCAACTTCTACCGATGCTTCGTCAAGGACTTCTCCCTTCATGCTCGGCCACTCTTCAATCTCACAAAGAAAGGGGAACTGTGGAGGTGGGGAGGGGAGGAGGAGACGGCACTCCAAAAGATTAAAGAACTTATCACCTCGGCACCAATACTGATGTTCCCAGATGACTCCCAGGCGTACAGAGTAGAAGCGGATGCCTCGGACTTTGCCACAGGAGCCACCATCTCGCAACAATCACCAGAAGATGGAATGTGGCACCCAATCGCCTTCTTCTCCAAAAGCCTGAGTCCGGTAGAAAGGAACTATGAAATCCATGACAAAGAAATGTTGGCCATCATCTGAGCTATGGAGGAATGGCGGCACTTCCTGGAGGGCACACAACTCCAGTTTGAAGTCTGGACAGACCACAAAAATCTGGAATACTTCCGAACTTCAAAAAAACTGAACCGAAGACAAGCTCGGTGGTCCCTCTTCCTGTCTCGTTTTGACTTTACACTCCATCACCGACCAGGGAAAAGTATGGGCAAGGCAGATGCACTCTCCAGAAGATCGGACCATGGGTCAGGATCCGAGGATAACGAGGATGTAATCCTCCTCCGACCGGAACTGTTCACAATCCGAGCCCTAGAGGGTGTTGTAGCGATCGGAGAAGAAAAGGATATTCTGCTGGATATACGATCGAAGCTTCGGACCTCGGACATAGAAGATCCGATCGCCAAAGCTATCATAGAACTCCGACGAGGGCATGACAAATCCGTACGATCTGCCGAATGGACGGAACGAGATGGTCTCCTACAGTTCCAAGGGAGAATCTATGTCCCAAACGATCCGGACCTTCGGAGACGCATCGTGTCTCAGCACCATGACACACGAATAGCTAGACATGCGGGTAGATGGAAAACACTAGAGCTGATCTCCAGGAACTACTGGTGGCCCCAGATGTCACGATATATAGGACAGTATGTAAAAACTTGCGACTCTTGCATATGGACCAAAATCCGGAGACAATGCCCGATAGGAGAGCTGGAACCACTCCCCATCCCTGAAACTCAGTGGGACACTATCAGCGTGGATTTCATAGTGGAGTTGCCGGATGCCCATGGGCACGATGCAGTCATGAATGTGGTCGACTCGGTGAGCAAAAGAGCCCACTTCATCCCCACAAACACCACCATCATAGCATTGGGAGCCGCACGACTCTATCTAACACACGTGTGGAAACTGCATGGACTTCTGAAGCAAGTTGTCTCGGACCGAGGACCTCAGTTCATCTCGGAGTTCACCCGTGAACTCTACCGACTCCTGGGAATCAAGCTTGCAGCAACAACAGCCTATCATCCACAAGGAGATGGCCAGACGGAACGTGTCAACCAAGAGTTAGAATAGTATCTCCGAGTCTTTATCAATGAGCGACAGGATGATTGGGACGAACTCCTACCGATGGCAGAATTCCAGTACAATAATCACATACATTCAGCCACGCAGCAAACTCCTTTTATGTTAGACACAGGGCGACACCCACGGATGGGCTTTGAACCGCAACAGCCGAAATCACGAGCGGAAACAGTAAATGAGTTCAAAGACCAAATGGAGCAATCGCTAGAAGAGGCAAGGTCAGCACTGGCAAAAGCAAAAGACGATATGGCACGATATTACAACCGACGCCGAACCCCAGCACCGGAGTTCCGAGAAGTCGATCGAGTATACCTAGATGCCTCGGACATCCGAACGAAGCGACCCTCGCAGAAGTTAAGCCACCGATATTTGGGACCTTATACCATTCAACAGAAAGTGGGGAAACATGCCTACAAACTCCGACTTCCGCAATCCTTATCTCGGCTTCACCCCGTCTTCAATGTGATCAAACTCCTTCCGGCCCCGGAGGATCCGATCCCAGGTCGGAGCTCCGAACCACCACCGCCGCCAGAGTTGGTAGAAGGAGAGGAGCATTACGAAGTAGAGAGGGTGCTGGACAGTCGCCTAATGAGAGGAGGACTCTACTTCTTAGTCAAATGGCAGGGATATGGATATGAGGAGAATACATGGGTAAAGGAAGAGGACATGAATGCACCCACTAAAATACAAGAGTTCTACCCGCAACATCTGGGAGCACCTCAGAGGATCCGAACAACGGCCTTTGAATCCTTATCATTCCGTGCCACGAGGACGCAGCACTCTAGAAGGGGGGGTGATGTCAGGGGACGACCCTCTCTAAACTCCGATCCAACTCCGAAGTCCTATTTTAAACTCCGATCAACTCCGAGGCTAAGATACCCAAGTCCGAAGGGACCGGCGAAGGGGAATAGGAGAGATCTTAAACATGGTGACTAGAACCCGGAGTAAATCCTCGGACTTAGTACCGGGAAGTTGGCTCTACAGACTCCGATGTATTGATTTGTAAGCTAGTGCACAGACCACTTACATAAAGAGTATAAAAGGGGTTCACCAGCAGCGGGATCCTTAGACTTTCCTCTTTGGATTCCCCCTGCTTAGGTGAGGTCCCCATATGTATTTAAGTAGTTATAATTAAAACCTTTGGATTCCCCCTGCTTAGCTCGCCTCCGAGATATACCTCGGGGCTGTAAGAGGGTTGCCCTTACAGACACCTCTCGTGGTCCGCACTTTGAAAACTCAGCGATCATATTGATCCTACAAGTGAACGTGCCCTGTCAACGTGTGAGGGCTGCCTCTTAGGGAAATCAACCCGGTGTTCATTCCAAACATCTGATATATGCCAGACTGCTCCCTTTGAATTAATACACATGGATCTTGCAGGACCAATGCAGACCCAATCAATACAAGGAAACTATTATCACTATGTTATTATATATGACTACACACACTTCAACTGGGTCTTCTTCCTGAAAACCAAGAATGAAGCATATCAGAAATTCAAAATCTTTGTTGCTTATATCTCAACCCAGTTCAATATGAACATCAAAGCAGCATGGTCCGATTGCGGGGGAGAATTCCTCTCAAAAGACTTCACTGTTTTCATGCAAGCAAAGGGTATGATTCACCAATTAACAGCACCCCATACACCTCAGCAAAATGGTGTTGCTGAACGAGAAAACTGTACTATAGCTGGAGCTGCACGCGCAATGTTACAAACTGCCGGCATGACAAATGGTTTTTGGGAATCCCCCATTGCAACTGCAGTTCATGTTCAAAACCATGCACCATCACAAGCTAATGATTATAAATCCCCACACAAACGGCTTTTTGGTGAAGAACCAGATATTATATACCTCCATACCTTTGGGTGCTTAGTCTACCGACATGTCATATCAATGTGAACCAAGTTTGATCCGACTTCAGAAAAATTCATATTTGCCGGGTATGAATCATCCACCAAAGGATATAGACTCTGGGACTCAAGAGCACATAAATTTGTGACATCTACAGATGTAGTCTTTCAGGAAACCATCTTCCCTTTCTGGGCCCAGATCTCCCAGCATACTCGGCCAAATATTTCACCTGAACCTTTGCAAGACACTTCATTCACAATGTCAGAAAGTGATGATGAGGCCACAGAACCTCTAACGCTGGATACATATGACACCCCACTGCCTCACACATCACCGCTTGCAATGCTTCCCCATGTACCGCTGCTTGCAATGCCTCTCCATGCACTGCCACTTGCAATGCCATCCAGCACACCACCGCTTGCAACACCGCCTCATGCACCACTGCTTGCAACACCACTCCATGCACCGCTGCTTGCAGCACCACCTCATGCACCACCACTCGCGGCACCACCTCATGCGACACCGCTTGCAGGACTGCTCTCCGTCCCACCATCATTCATAGTTCCACCCTCCACAACTCAATCTCTTGCAGCTCTACCATCTACACCAGACCTGCCACCTGGACAGCTGAATGTTGGCCTTTGCAGGTCAACGTGACCAAACTGAGGCATATGAAGGGTTGACCCATCGAACGCAAACCCCAATAGGGACCACCTACAGCAGAGCTTGTGCCCATCAGTTCCGGGTGTTTGGACTAATACCAGGGATGCCTTCTTGGCTGCTGTGAAAGTTACACCAGCAGGAGACCCAAATACATATGAGTATGCAATAGAGACCCCTGAAGCACTCTTATGGCAAAAGGCCATGGAAGAAGAGATGGCCTGCCTCTCTGACAATTGGACATGGGAGCTAGTGGACTTGCCACCTGGTCAAAAACCCATCAAGAATCGATGGGTGTATCTAACCAAACAAAACACACAAGGGGAGGTTCCTCGATATAGATCCCACCTTGTCACCAAAGGCTTCACACAGACAGCTGGTATTGACTATGAGGAGATATTTTCACCCGTGGTATGACTTGACTCCTTGCGACTCCTGCTTACACTAGCTGCAACTTTGGACTGGGAGGTTCATCAAGTTGACATCAAATCAGCCTACCTGAATGGTCACCTAGATGAAGAAATCTACATGGATCAACCAAAGGGTTTTTTAGTTCATGGGGCAGAAAACAAGGTCTGTCGACTACTCAAAGTCATCTATGGCTTGAAGCAAGTAGGGCACCAGTGGCATGAGCACCTACAGCATAGCCTCTGTAATTTTGGTTACAGGAAGCTGATCCCAGGAGATGTCTCTATTTTCTTCAAGTGTCATGACGGAGTGGATCAAATTGCCATAATTCTGGTTTATGTCGATGATATGGCTATTTTTGGCATACTGGAACACATCCTAGACACTAAGAAGTTCATAGGTTCACAGTACAAGTACACGGACCTAGGAGAGATCCTACACTTCCTTGGCCTACACATAACCCATGACCAAGCGAAGAAAACATTCTCTATCAATCAGACACACTATATACAACAGATGACTGATTGCTTTAATCTCACCTCACATCCACCAGTCTATACACCACTGGCTGCTAGTACAAATTTGATCGCAAACCCAGATAAAAATTCAGATGCATTACTCACATTGCATTATCAACAACTTATTGGCTCACTAATATATTCCATGCTTGGGACATGGCCAGACATCTGCTTTGCAGTTGATAGACTATCCCAATTTGGCTCCAACCCAATACAAAGTCATTTACTTGCAGCTCAACATGTCTTGAAATATCTAGCCACCACTAAAAACCACAAGCTGATGTATGGAGTTAATATTCTACAGAATTGGTGGGCTACAGCGACTCTGACTGGGCAGGTGACCGGGATGACCAACACTCTACCACTGGATATACATTTGTTCTCGGAGGTAGGGGGGTGTCTTGGGCAATACAAAAACAATGAACTGTTGCACTCTCATCCACTGAGGCAGAGTACATTGCACTCACTGAATGTGCAAAACATGCACAATGGATGATTTTTTTGCAATAACAACTCTTATTCAAAGTTGACCTACCAATTGACATTTATAGTGACTCCCTTGGAGCACGTTCAATTGCAGTCAATCATGTTTTTCATAAAAGGACAAAACATATTGACATCAAATATCACTATATATGAGAGAAAATTATGGATGGCACACTTGCGGTAAATGAAATAGGCACTAAAGACAATCTTGCCAACCTCCTCACCAAATCTCTCCCATGAGAACGGCATCATGCATTGGCATCTCACCTTGGACTCTTAGGTACTTTGAGTGTGGGGGAGTATTGTAAATGAGGTATTACTCAAACCACCAGTGACTGGTAAATTGTTATCCCCTTTTGTTCATTTGCATCTCCAATGTGATACATGTATATAAGGAGGACCTAGACGGCCGCAGTTCCCCAGTCCTTGTACTGGAACTTACGCTATGTTAGGTATAGTACACTAAATACACTTCAGTCCTTGTACTGGAACTTATGCCATGTTAGTTGCACTTACAATATTCCAAATGTCACATGTCTCTTTTGTGGGACACCATTGTGGACTACTTGGTCCATATATGATTCCTCCATCATAGGGATTATTTCTTTCCAGTCACCAGATCGACTCACATTCGAAGCAAGATATGAAGGAGAACTCGACTTCTGTGGTGGAGTCTGTGAAAACAGTCCATGTGGGATCTCACATGGTCCCTTCACTGCCAATGCATTGTAATGACTGAAGCTCTTATAGGTCCCTGGTACCCTGTTCGTATGAATAATCCTGCCACACTGGTACCAGGTCCAATTGTCATCATCACAAGGAGGGGTTCGACTAACTGTAATCCTCCGATGCACTTAAACATGAGCTAAGGTTCCTCCCTCACACTCAATGCTAGTGTCAGTGCCTCCATATATTAAATATCAAGTGCTTATACCGGTTTGCATTATGTAAGGCACACGCCAAATTGCACACACATTCCCATAGGCAAAAAGAGAACTGCAATTACTCAGTCAAATTGTAGCCATTCTGTCTGAAAAAATAATAATAACTTCTTCAACCCAATATGGAGGGCATGGCAATGTAAAATACATGTAAATTTGCCACAGTAAAAATTGTTTTTCAGGCAGTTGGCCCTGATCAACCCCAGCTGCAGAACAGCTGTAGCAACACTAAATCAATTCAGACTTGTTAGATATTTTTCAGTAATATAATATACATATAGATGGAGGGCACCAACCACTTTTTAGTATATCAAAGTCCATTAGAATATTTTATATACTATACTACAGTTGAGACAAGTAGTTTCTGCTTAATTATTGTTCTAGAGCCCTACAAACACAGTTCATTGAGAAAATATGATATTAAATCAACTATATTTTGCTCCTCTGTAGTTAATACCTCATCACACTCTGTAGTCTATCATGCCCAGGCATGGGAGATGGTGCGAGAGAGGTTATATGCTGTTGAGATCAGCCTGACATATGTGAATATGCACCTCACCCCTGAGAGGTCAATCACAATATATTTTCTTTTCCTATTGTTTTTGGTATCATCTTGTGTGTAATTCAATTCTAAAAATTTCGAGATTTATTTTGTATTTTTACCCTCAAAACTGAGGGAGCTATTCTGTGTTTATTGTATACTACTCACATGCGCTTACACACACACAACATGACGTGCATGGCCGGCTCCCTGGGAAGGGACTGGTAATTTGACTCCATACCGAAGAGGTGGTATAGGGGCTGGCTCAGGCATATATGTGGGTGAAACACCACCCGTGTGTGCCTTCCTCCTCAGTGGTTGACAACACTGAGGAGGTGAGCTAAATGTACAAATATATGTAGTATTATGACTGATTTTCTTTTTATTTACACTGTAGTAATATTCTTTAGGTATATTCTGAAATAAATACTTAGTGGTTGACAACACTGAGGAGTAATATTCTTTAGATTGCTCAATAAACTCTCTAAACTACTGTACAAGTTGCTCATAATCTTACATAGCATGGGTCATGCAAACCTGCACAGGTTCAGGTGTGCTCAAGTTTAGGTGCAGGTCAAGCTGAGAGCACCTGCAACCTAGGCCCAACCCATGGTGTCAACTATGTATGCATGCACATGCACACTTATGACATACACCCACCACATGTGAATGTATATGATATACACCTGCTACACCTGCACACATACAACATACACCCACTGTACCTACTGCATGCACACAAGCATGACATACACTAGCTGCATGTGCACATGTATAACATGCACCTACTACACACACATGCACCCACCACACACACATGCACCCACCACACACACATGCACCCACCACACACACATGCACCCACCACACACACATGCACATGACAAGCACCCACCACACATGTACATATATGACATGCACCCACTGCATACACATACATATGACACATACACATGTATATGACATACCTGCCACATGCACATGCATATAATATGCACCACCACATGTGCATGTATATAATACACACCTGCCACATATGCATGTATACAACATGTACCCACCACACATGCATGCCTGTCAAGTACACGTACCGAGATTCCAGTAATTTGGCAGTGCCAACCGAGCAGTCAGACTACGTCCACGTACAAGTGCCCACGCTGCATGCAAGTCACTTGGTACACCGGTCTCAGCTCGGCACCTCCACCATCCACATTCCTTGCCCCCATCCCTCATCCACTCTATGCCATCTACCATCCATTAATCCTACCATGCCTACTCCTTATTCCTCGATCTGCCTTATCTCGGGACATCCTGTCCTTGTTTTATCCTTGGCCACAACCATTGTTTTATAGTCGGGCACTCCCTATTGTCCTATCCTTGGCCACATTCCTATTATTCTATTTCCATTGTCCCATCCCCATTTTCATTCCTTCATTCTAATTTTACTCATTGTGGACAATATCCTCACATGCTCTGCATATGTTATGGCCCATGCAGCCAAACAAACCCACATTAAACCCCACAACCACCCGCACTGTTTCCGGGACCTTTCCGGTCGACCAAAGCCTGAACAACCGATTTCCGGATGTCCGACATACATTCCGAGGTTCCGCAATTCCGAACCTCCGAAAGACTCTGAAGTCAAGGTTCCATTACCTGATAGCCGACGCGCAGGACCATCGCGTACCTCACTCCCTTGTTTTCTCTTTATACCAACCCCTTGTACTCCCTTCCTCCTTGTTTTATGACCGGCAAAGAAAGTACAAGGATAGTCGCATGTATATAGTCTTCCAGTCGACTAGACTGTTCGCTAGTACGAATATCGATTTAGTCTCCCACCAGTTTCCGATTCATTTCCGGTAAACTCCCGTCTCCTTTCCGAAATTAGGGACAGACGATCGAGGAGGGCACAACACATAAGTTGAAGCCAAGTCCCTTCGACCTCGAACACCTCAGTAACCGGATTATACCATTCCGCGACCTGCTCTAAGTTCCTGGCGCCTCCGTCTCCGTCCGTAGTCCGTCCGATTCCCGTCTTCGGTCCTCGGCCCCGTTACGGACCTTCACGCTGACCCGGATAACCCCTTCGGAAGCGCCAGCCAAGCACCTGACACGCGGACTTAACAGCATACCTTATTGTCCCACATTCCTTATTCCACATGTCGCTTCTTAATCTATATAAGTAGGACATGCATGTATGTACATACTCCCTCATTCTGAGTATTGACTAGACTTAGGCCCCTTTACCTTCCCTTTCTCCTGTAAAGTCCTCTACTTGGGCCAGCACCTTCAGCACTCTCCAAGTATCTTTTCTGTTCCAAATTGGTAGTACGCATGGAAAGTAGGGTGCAACACACAAGTATATTGAAGCCAAAGCCACTACTTCCAGCCTGCAGGACTTGGCCATTACCCACCTGCATCTTCAGCATTACCAAAGCCTGACAATGCCTATGACACACCCTATCACATGCACATGTATATGACACCCACCCACCACACCTGCATGTGTATGACACCCACCCAACACCCAGACACTCATTGGAAAAAACCCATGGGTGACAGGTTTGGGTTCCTATAGGTTTAGGTACAGGTTACCAAAACTGGACCTGTAGGTAACCCATGCCATTCCCTAGTAGTTACAGACCATATGGCTGAAGAAGGGCAGAAAAAGTGAGGTGGCTAAAAAAGGTAGAAAAGCAGGGTTTATTTGAAAGGAAATATGACCATGTGTGTCAGGCACCGGTAATGCTGATGATATGTGGGCTGAGTGCTATTGCAGTAGTGCTGACTTCACAATGCTGGCGGGAGGCAGCCAAGTCCTGCAGGCCAGTTGGAGTGGCTTGGCTTCAATATACTCATGTGTTGCACCCTACTTTCCATGCGTGCCACTGATTTAGGACAGAAGAGACACCCAGGAGGGTGCCAAGAGTGTCAGTCTGAGTAAAGGACTTTAGACAGAGGAAGGGAGGGCAGGAAGGCATAAACCTAGTTGATACTCAGACTGAGGAACTATGTACATGCATTTGCTACTTATATAGTAAGAGGCGGAATGTGGAATAAGGGTGGCATAAGACATGGAGAAAAGAATAAGGTATGGAGACCATGTGGAAGTATTTTCCACAGTGATCTAGAATAGAACAATAAGATGTAGACTGTCAAGTGCACGTACCGAGTATCTGGTAACTCAGCAGTGCTGACCGAATGATCAGCCTAGTTCTACATGCAAGTGACCAAAACCACACATGTGTCACTTGGTACTTCGGTCTTGGCTCGGCACATTCATCCTCCACATTCCCTATCCCTATTCCTCATCCACTCTTCACCACTCATTATCCATTAATCCTGCCCCACCAACTCCTTATTTCTTGGCCCGTTCTACCTTGGGACATTTTACCATTGTTTTATCTTCAGCCATGACCCTATTGTCTTATATTCAGTCACTCTCTATTATTCTATTTTTGGCCACATTCCTATTATCTTATTTTCATTGTTCTATTCTCATCCACATTCCTTATTCTATTCTGGATCACTGTGGACAATGCTCCAACATGATTCTTCATACCTTATTGTTCTCCATTCCTTATGTCATCCTGTTTCACATCTCACTTATTAACCTATATAAGTATAAGTAGCGAATGTATGTAGATAGTTCTTCACTCTGAATATCAACTTGGTTCACATCCTCTAGTCCCCCCTCTCTCTGTCTGAAGTCCCTTACCCAGGCCGACACTCTCGGCACCCTCCCAGGTCCCTCTTCTATCCAAATTAGTGGCATGCACAGAACAGCAGGGTATAACACACAAGTATATTGAAGCCTAGCCACCTTGATTGGTCTGCAGGACTTGGCCAACTCCCGTCCACACTATCGGCATTACTGAGACTTAACAGTATATTCAGAGTGATACTGCTTTCCGTGCCACTTCAGTTCTTACAATTATGCCCCCACGTACTAGATCATCAACCTGCATCAAAGACAATCTGCTCACCCCTATGGTTCATCAATGAAGGGAACGTAAGGCCTCCAGCACTCCACCCCTTCTCATCAGTTACACCTCACCAGCAATCGAACTACGGTGTCTCGCTTCTCCCTTCAAGCAAGAACCACGCATTGAAGAGGTAGTCAACAATGACATTGAGTATGTAGACAACGATAATGGCGATCAGGAACCCAATCAGGCAGAGGACAAACTTGGCTCGGTATACTATGATGCAGATGCCAAAACCAAGGAACAGCCTCAACAAACTCGGCAGGCAGACACACCTGCACCTCCTCGCACTCCGGTAGCCACGCCTCCTCAACCCACGGTTGCACCCTGTCAGCCTGTGGCTGCACCTCTGCAACTCATGGCCACACCACCTCAGCCTGCAGCTGTACCGCCGCAAGCCAGGCAAGCTCCCCAAGCCAGGCCAGCCCCACAGGCCAGGCAGGCTCTGCAAGCCAGGCCACCTCCTAGGGCCAGAGCCCCCATAAACCTGGCCAACAATAATGACCTTTTGAATGCTATCCTCGAACTTGGCAGAACCACCCAAAATCACCGACAGGATGGTCAAGCTGCCAGGATTTGAGAACCAGAGGACCGACCCAAAGAAGTTAAAGGGTTTCATCTTCCTTTGCAGAATGAATTTCTGCACCTGGCCTAACTCGTTCTATGATGATAGGCAAAAAGTCAACTACATGGTCTCCTACCTGAAAGGAATGGCTCTGGAATGTTTCGAGCCTTACCTGATGGGTAACCCAAATATGGAACCTCACTGGACCAGTGATTTGAAGCTATTTATCGATGAGTTACAGATCAATTTCGGCTCTTGGGATAAAAGAGCCAATGCCAAGATGGCTCTCAAAAAGCTAACTATGCAGGACAACCACAAAGCCACTAGGTTTTTTGTGGAATTTTACAGGTTTGCAGCTCTTGTCGATACAAGTAACTGCAAGGCATACACGGCACTGCCAAAACCCATCAAAGATGGCCTCATCCATTTCGACAAACCCCGCACACTCGATAACCTTCAAAACTGTGTTCAAAGGATCGACATGAGATATTGGGAAAGAAAGGCTGAGCAGTCTGCGGAGGGTGGTAATGAGCTGAAGAAAGACATGAAATCAGACAAGCCTGGCAACAGATCCACTCCAGACAACTGCCAGCAAAATAATAGCAGCAATAACAGCAGCAACAGGGACATGTCTAAGGACAAGGACAGTAAAATATCTCAGCCCAATCTACCCAAGTACACTAAGACCCTCGGCAAGGATGGCAAGCTTCTCCCAACTGAACGACAAAGATACATGGACAACAACCTGTATCTCCTCTATGCTGCCAGTAATCACAAAGTTGCCAAATTCCCCAAGGCAACCAAAGCCCATGTGACTACCACTTCCAACTCTATCCCCTAGGCAACTGATGCCTTGGACATCAATGCTGAGGACTCAGCAACGGTGACTGAAAACTAGTCTGCCACCCATTGGCCTCTAAGCACACCGAGATTTGCGTTGACTTGGCAGATGCTAGTAGTGAGGTTTAGATCAATGCTGCTATGTCTTTTTATTCTCTTTTAAATTCTTTCTGTCATCTGATTGGGGACCAAAAATCCTCGGCAACCCACCTTGCATGCTTGATCGTATCAGCATCTGTTTCATAGTTACCTCTTTATTTTATTCTCCATTAGAATTCTGTAATCCAGTACTGCTAATTCGGTTATTACTGAATATATAGACATGTCTACTAGATCTTCCATCAGGACAATCTCAGTCCACCCATCCATCTGTCATGTCACTAGACCCATTGATTGGCAATATTCAGTCACAACTTGCTCACCCGCTATAATCTGTTGATTAACAGAGTATTAGGCAGTATTACATTCCGTCATGCCCTAATGTTTTTAGATGTGTCCCAATAGCCTCGGTCTAGTCATCACTTGCCACTGCTCTAAAAGCCTCACCCAGGATCCTGTTCTGTCACTGGAAGCTCTGCTAATAGCCCTAGTTAATGCAACTGCCACTGTGCCCGCTTGTATACCAGAATAGCTGGCAAGCTTTTTAGCTGGGACCTCTCGGTCAGTAGCACTATTTGGTATGTTCAGCCAAGGTCTCTTCCATCCATCCCCACCTGTTTTGCTTCATCTGCTGTGAATATTCGCATTATATGCTCTCACCACTCTTTTTCCATTCTTCTCAGCTACAAGCCAATACTTTTACTAGACAATGGGACATCTACCTAAAAGGGGGGGGGCGACTATCTAGATACACTTTGAACTACGCAATCTGCCCTCCCAAAGACACCCCTCTCCCAAAACTTCCTTCCATTCACCCCATTCCATTCCCATACCAACCTTCTTTCCCCCTCTGTCCCTTCTGTCCCAACCTTAAATCCTATCCATCCTGACCCTACATTATCCCAACACACTATTCCTGACCTTACAACCACACCCATCCCTCTCAGTCCAACTATCACTCTCTCTTTCTTTATCACAACCAAATCTGCTGAACATCTTGGCATGCTTCACTTGTTCCTTCTCCTCTCATGCCTTTATTTCTTTCCTTACCTTTCAGTCCAATAAAGAAAAAATAAAATAAAACCAAAAATATATTTTGAAACTACTTTATAGTCTCACTCTTCTGACCCCCCTCCATATCATCATCTTCATCCTCCCTCTGTTTCCCCTTTCTCTTATCCTCCCTCTCCTTTCCTTTTCCTCCCTCCTCATCTACCTCTCTATCCCCATCATCTTCAACTGATCCTCTTCCCTTCCCGACTCTCCTGCATTCTCAGAACCTCCCAGACGTTCTTCTGCCATAAGGAGCAGGATGCTTATCAACCTGTCCTGACCCCTCAGGAGCACCTCCAGTAGCTCCACCACCTGCCTTCCTCCTGACGGTTTGGCCCATGGAACTTCAACCACAGGTGTCCTCCCACATGGTACAGGCCTGTCTTGGCCTCTTCCTTGGTGGCTCCTTCACTTCCTCAACCTCCTCCTCACTCGGATCCTCTCCCTTGCTCTCCAGTTCTGTCTCCTCCTCCTCTTCATTGTCGTCCTGGATAAAAGGGCAACTCTTGGCCCTTGATGCCCTCAGCACAGCCAAGCTGCACTTGACTTTCTGACCATTGTACTTCTGGCATGTGGCCCCCGGTCCTAGGATGCTGCACTCGTGACTCCACTTCTTGCATTCCTTGCACAGAGGATGGAGGGTCAGAGACCACCTTTCAGGGGTCTCCTTACACTATTTGAAAAGAAATCAATAAAAAACCATAAAAAATCACTACCACTCACCTTGGCCCCT